>JAIUZE010023182.1:0-22600 GCA_022085475.1 Heliosperma pusillum
GCGTGGTGAAAATCTTGTTTGCACCTTGGGCAATGAATCGTCTTTGCAAATTGGATTCCATTGAAAAGATGAGTACGTTCTTTATCGCACCCCCCTCCATTACGAAATCACTATAAGAAAGTGATTCATTGGCTCCTGCATTGGGGCCTGGGTTGGGCGGTAGTGGCTCAGTCAAGTACTTGAGCTTACCGTCAGCAATGGCAACATTCCGTAATGCCGCCTCCCAGTCCGCAAAGTTGGACCCGTTATTCTTCAGTCGAGTTGACTGATTCATAGTGTCCATGAACATCTTAAGCCAGGACTCACGTCCGAGCGTGGCACTTGGCATTGGGTCATCAGTATGTCCAGCCATTTTGTTATTTAGCAGTTACATCTGTATATATGACTGTGAAAAAGAAAATAAATATGATAAGTATTCATCGTTTTAAAATTAAGTCTTAATGCAAAAACTGTTTAATGCGATGACTCATGCATTTATACAATTGACCTCCCTCAAGAATTATATAAATGATCCCAAGACTCAATTTCTGTAAATTGATAAGCCAACCTCTTGGCTAATTCTACTTTTAGAATTCCTGGTCGATAAATTTCTGTAAATTCTATCTTTAGTCCATCATAATCACGAGATATTACTCGTACTATAATGTTAAGATAAAAATAGGTCAACACTCACTACTTACCCAACGTAGAAGGGGTCATATTATGACTTCCGACGAAGAAGGGGTTCATAGCAGTTTTCCCTATAAAACTAGTCTCAATTTTATTTATAGGGGAAGGTCCCATCATCTTAACTTTAATTCATTTTAAGTGAACGAATGTCTAGCAACTCGAGAATGATTTAAACTAAGGTGATGACCCTAAAAGCGAGTGACATCTGTATGTCCATGATTAAATATTCAAACTATATGAAACATTTTTCATGCATTTTAGGTGGTTTGGTTTAGGCGGAATATGATGCAATAATTTAACATGTGAATGAAAAGCAAAAGAATGGAAAAATACGTAAACTATTACAACGGTCCTAGTGTGGCCTATCTACCAAAATGAACAGTAAATACAAGTTTGGAATCCATCCTAATGGACCCGAGAAGCTTGACTTTGTCTCATCTTGGTCCATGTAGCGGGAGTGAGCAATCCGATCTCCATCTTTAGTCTTCTTAAATTACATTTAAAAATTACAAAAATAAACCTATTTACATTCTAATTCCAAAACATAATTAAAAGAAAAATAAAAGGAGATTCGAGATCTCAAAATTACATCCAAACCATGTTTCCATCATTACGAAAACATGATTAACTAAGGCCACACTAGGTATTACATTTTTAAACCACTATAAAAATACGTAAATAAATTCATTCATTCATTCAACATAAATAAAATTGCATCAACTAAATAAATTAATTATACAAAACATAATTCATTAATTATGTTGATTAATTATGCAAACCACCATTTATACGATCAAAATTATGTGACAATTCCTTAATTGCCCACAACAATTTTAATCTTTCATAATCCATTTTTATTTTAAACCTTTTTTAAAATAATCGGGTATCATTATTGTGAACCTTTTCACAATAACAAACAAACATTATCTTTATAATGCCCAAAAAAAAAACAAATTTTTTTTTCTTACTTTTCACTGTTCACATGAACAGTACCAGTCCCAAAATTTTTTTTTTCTTTTTCTCACGGTTTAAGCAAAAACCGAAAAAAAAAACATTAAAAATAATAAAAAAAATACCTGCTGCTAACAACAATAAAAAAAAACTGAAGAATTTTTTTTTTTTATTTTGTACAGTAGCAGCACCAAAAATTAGAACGGTTTTAAGACGATTATGCTTATATTAACTAGATCGGTGCAAACAAAAACAATGCCTAATCGTTATTAAACATTGATACAAATAGATGATTCAAATTAACCTTTTAATATGAACATCTAAAACAATTTATACCGAAAATATATAGCACAAAAAATGATGTTCATTAACATCCAATACAATTCCATTTACATTCTAATTTAATCCTTATTAAACTAAAATATCAACAAATTCATATATTATCATCTTTAACAGATTAAAACAATAATATGAATGAATCTTTAATGGAACCCAAAAAAACAATTCATCACGGCAAAAAAAAATAAAAACCGTGAGTTTGATTTTAAAAAAAAAATTTCGAATTTTTTTTTTCTTTCAATAATCATACAATTTAGTATTTATGAAAATCACATAAAATAATTTCATAGCCCTAAGGCTCTGATATCACTTGTGGGAATATATCCGTATACATCCCTTTAATCTTACAGGATTATAATGAAATTATGATTTATATGATTAACGGGTCATAAACGAAATTGCATAATAAACAAAGGGATTAGGAATAACCTTTAGTCCTAGCAAAAGGCCTAAGACCAGATATCAAAGCAGATATCCTCCTAATCGTCACACCCAAGATTGATCGAGAAATGCCCTTGTATTTGCTAGAAAATTTATAGAGAAAAAGAGTCTGTATCTTTTTTTTTGTGATGTGAATTAATGATGATTCAATTAGAGAGTTAGAATGAGTAAAACTCCTCCCATATACCCACCTATCACACGGCTCAAAATAGGAGAAAAATAAGGGATATTTTTCTCTTATTTTGTTACCATTTTGACCGAAATTCCTCAGAGTAATCTGGACTTTTTTTCGGTTATATTAGCTTCCATTTAATATAATGTTATACATATTATATTTGTCTAATATGTTGTCATACATTAATAAGGTCCATTACAACATTTTGCAGTGGATATATTAACATAACAATTATTATGACAATCGTATAATATATACTTCAATTATAAATATCGGTATATTTATAATCCTGCTAATTAAATATAACGGTTTATGTTTAATTACGAATTAACATTTTAATTCGTTTAAGCTCACATTATATACTATAACTAAATATAACATTTTATATTTAATTACGAATTACAGTTAATTCGTCTTAGCTAACATTATTTAATCGTTATTAAATAATTATATCATCATCACATTGACTAACCTTTTAGTCAAAAACACCGACTAACCTTTTAGTCATTTAATAGGGCATCAATATGATTATTTTCTCAAATAATCACATCTCTCAATCACATCCTTTAGGTGTGACTTTTAGGGACCAGTTGATCACCGCCATCTGTATGACAATAACGTCAAACTTATCTAGCAAGTCAACCGTTATCGATAAACGTTAATCAACTGATTACAATACAAAGTATACCATGTGAACCTATAGAGATTTATTTATGTTATTGCACTAACTGTGGAGGACACTGGCTCCAACATATAATAAATGATTAAAGAATTGGCTTGAAAGGGTTGACTCTCAAGTAAGGAAGGTAATGGGTTGTATTTGAAAAAGGTTGTGTACATGTGTTAGAAACACCAAAAGATACAACAAGAGGTGCAACTCAAGATTTAATCTTTCTGATTTCCCATAGAAACAAACACAAAAAGACAAGTCGTTTAGGAGGGCAAGGCACGGAGCCAAGCTACCCTTTTTGTAAAGAGAAAGAGTTGTCTATGTTATTTTAAGGAATATAGTTTGGAAAAATTCCTTTACACTCTTGTTTTCTCTCAAACCCCTCTTTCATACATCATTTCAAAATAATTGAAAATAATTTCCAGGCAGAAATCGATTGATATATTAAAATGTTTGAAACCTCAAATTAGATTGATCAAAAGACGTCATACATGGGCAACAATTGTGCTCACTGTAACTTGGCAGATGAGGCAACAGTTGCACGGACTGTTGCAGCTATAAGTATCATGCTTTCTTACCTTTACATTAATGACGCATTACAACTCAACTTCTTACCATCATGGCTTCAACATAGCTTGATTAAATCTTTCTTAGAGATTCTTAACCTTCCTGAAAACTTAAAATAAGAAGCACATATTAATTAGGCATGTCATCATCAACAAACAAGCTTAAAAAATTCCCCCTTTGATTATGACAAGCCTTAAAAACACATAATCCCAAGTAAGTTTTCCCTAAGTTGGTCAGTCCAAAGCATATACTTTCAACAATTCAACACATAGATAGAGGACAAGAATATGACAAAACAAAACTGAGAGAGTTAGTCATCAAGATAATACTGCTTAGCAACAATCAAGAGTTAATCAATGACATGTACATCTAGTGTGTGTTTTTTCATTCCCCCCCCCCTCCTGACATCATCAAAAGGGCAATAACGTTCCCCTTAGACACAGAATATGCATGCACAAAATATCATAAAAAAAACAATAAATTCGACAAAATAGTAGTTTTAACAAAACATAGGTTTAACTTCAACCAAGTTCAACGAGACCAAACAAAGTTTAATAGTAAACCACCAAAGTAAGAAAGGAAATTAAAGTAGAGTGGTTTAAGGGAAAACAAGGATTAAGGATTGGAATGGTTTAAGGAGAGGAGTCTTGGGTACCATCAAGATCATCATCAAGACAGTCATCAAGATCGAGATCGACACCATCATCTTCTCCGGGTTTATCTTGAAGGAGGTTTGAGATAATGTCCACTTCTCCTCGAACCTTATCAAGAGTGGTCTTAATCGCATTTAAAACCCTGATATAGTGTCATTTCACCCTACATTTTCACCCCTTTTTGTCTCGTTTTGCTTGCCTTTAACGCTCCCTAGGAGCGTTTCTATGTGTTTTACCTTCTTCTAGCATATTTCTCGCTTTTATCTTGTTTTTGTAGGTAAACCGTAAATTGAGGCGATTTCTACCTACTTTTGATCAACAAAAAAGAAGGTGAATCATTCGGAGGACCCACGGCATACCTTCGGGGCCCCACATACCCTTGGGGGCCCTACTCAACGCGCCAAAGCCCTCCCGAATCAAGGCAAGCGAAACCGAGAAGGAAACAACAAAGTCAAGCGAAGGAAGAAAGGGAATGAGCATCTCACGGGCGTGAAATGCATCTCACGGTCGTGAGATGCTTTACCAAAAAGGAGGATTTTCGTGGATTTGGTTTCACGGCCGTGAAACATGCTTCACAGTCGTGAAACCTCAGTCACGGTCGTGAAATGCACTTCACGGTCGTGACTTGTCCGTGAAACATGACCTTGCTCTGCCAATTCCTTCACGACCGTGACTTGGAGTTTCACGGTCGTGAGACGTGTTTCACGACCGTGAAACCCATTTCACGGTCGTGACTTGGCCAGTCCATGAAGCATCTCGAGGAGGCCAATCTTTCCTTCATTTTGTAAACCTATAAATAGACCCTCTCATGTAATTAAAGGGCACGAAACCCTAGATCTGAAACTTTCATATAATTAGTATTTAATCTTGTATTAATCTTCCTTAATTAAGCAAATTAGTCGGTTAATTAGTGATTTCGACTTGGTTTAGTGTATGAACTTCAAAGATTTGTGACAAAATCTTGGTATTGATATCAAAGTTCTCATCTTTTTCCAAGTTGGTATAATTCCTCTACTTAATCTTGTCTTTAATTAAGCTTTCATTTCAATTCTTGTTATTTACTCATTGCTAATTAGAAAATGTTTATGGTTGTTAATTTCCTTATGAAATCCTTAGTTAATGTTGAATTTCCTTCGAATATGAGTGAGTAGAAATCTTGCTAGGGTTATGTGGGGGATTATGGGTTCTAGTATGAGTTGATGTGTTCTTGTTGGGGTTAATAGTTGATTATTGTCTTATCTCCATGCTATGCTTATAACATGTTTGATGAAATGCCTACTCTAGTTTGCATGATTCTTTCGTTTGTTTCGAATACCATAAGATCGAAAGTCGTGGTTTTTCGTAGAACCGCTAGTTTGGCAAGCCGTATCTAGTGACGCGATAGCTAGTTAGAGTCGGTTTGAGGAGGAATTGTAAGAACGAAAGCCTCAATTCACCTTCCTAGATTAGATGACATTTCAACTATTAGACCCGACCCTTTCACTCGACTTTACTACCCATATGAACCCACTCACCCTAGTCTTCCCTCTTATTTGATAAAAATCCAACCTTTATAGTCTTAGACTCCTTTTGTTGTTTTTAATTGCTTTTAATTGTTGTTAATTAGTGTAGCCAACAAATCCAAACCCAAATTACTTTGTGACTTGCAAGAGACTTTAGTAGACTTTTAGATCATTTCTAGACACCAACCGTCCCTGAGATCGACATCCCTACTTCACAACTATTTTAACTACATCAAAATGGCGCCGTTGCCGGGGACGGTGTATGTTTAATTTGATTGTTTTTAGTTTGCTTTAGTTTTTTGCCTCTTGTCTTGAGAAACCTAGTTTCTCGAGGCATTCTCACCGTTTACATTTAGTTTTCTTGTATGCCCAAGCGAGCTCTCCCAAAGGATCAACCTCCAATCGATCCCGAGATCGAAAGGACCTTTAGGAGACTTCGCAAAGTCTTCAAAACCGCAAGTAGAAGTTCTTCAAATCCGATTACCACAACGGAGGAGCTTTTACCTTCAATTGAAGAAAGGGAAATCCGGGAAAGTAACGAGTTATAAATTGAGCATCCAAGTGTAGAGAATTGGGAGGATATTGTGCCGATTGCGGAATTTGTGAATCCTTTTGGAATCCCACCAACCATCCCACAAGACATCCAAACACCCACTCTTCTAAGAATGTCTAAATTCTCGTCTCACTCCATTCCCACGGAAGATACTCTTCCAAACACCACCCCCGTACCACAAAATCTCACCGGAAATTTCATTGCTAAAACCGCTTTTATCCAATTGGTGGAGAGAAACCAATTTGGAGGTATGCCAAGTGAAGACCCTCATCTACACATGGATACTTTTTGTGATTATTTTGATGCCGTTTCTCAAACGGGAGTGACTCAAGACCAAATACGATGGATCTTGTTTCCTTTCTCTCTTATTGGAGCGGCAAAACGATGGTTGAAGAGTCTTGACAAGGTCGCTCTAGGTATTGACTCATGGAAGAAGCTAGCTCTAGTTTTTTATCAAAAGTTCTATCCACCGGAAAAGACAAACATGTTGAGAGCTAAGATAACCGGGTTCAAGCAAAGGGATGAAGAGTCACTCTATGAAGCTTGGGACCGATTCAAGGAAATCATTCGTTCTTGCCCTCACCATGGTTTGAGTGAGTGGTTCTTGGTACAACAATTTTGGAATGGACTTTATGAAGATGCTAGAGGAATTTTGAACATGGGATCAAATGGAAGGTTCACGGAAGTAGTTGATGCTCAAACTTGGGCAAGAATAGAGGAGATGGTGGCCCATAACTCACAATTTAGTAGGCCAAGGCAAACTTCTAGGGGAAGGCATGAAGTGAGCTCCGTCACCCAAATAGGAGCCGATTTTTGAGCTCAATTTAGCTCTTATATGGAAGCAATGAACCTCAAAATGGACCAACAAACGGCTCTATTCCAACAAGCTCAAAGTTCATTAACTCAACCTCCTATGCAACAAGTGAATGCTATGGTGATGGCACCAAGCTTACCTCAAGGGGTTTGTGAATGTTGTGGAACATTTGGTCATGATCCCCAAGAATGTAGAGGATCCGTGGAACAAGTGAATGCCTTTCAATCTTATAGGCAAGGAACCCCCTACTCCAACTTCTACAATGAGAATACAAAGAATCACCCAAATCTCTCATACAAAAGCCAAAATGTTCAAAACCCTCAACCACAACCATATGTTGCCCCACCCATGAGAAACAATCAACAAAACTTTCAAAGACAACAATACAATCAAAACCAACCTTCCTACAATCAACCACAATACAACCAAAATCAATACAACCCACCACCACAAAATCAACCTCCCATGCAACCACAAGTTGGGGATCCAAACTTGGACATTCACAAAGCGATTCTCCAATTGCAAAAAGATAACCAAGCCAAAGATATTATCATCAATAACATCCTTGCCCACAATAAAATGCTTGAAACTCAAGTGACCCAAATAGCCTCGGGGAGTTCCTCTAGGGGAAAGGGTCAATTACCTCCTCAAGGTAACCCACCTAGAAATGAAACTGCCAATGCCATACATTTGAGGTGTGGAAAGAGTTATGAGGGGCCAAGAATGCCAATTGAAGATGATAATGGTGAGGGAGACAAAGTGGAAGATGGTGGACCAATTGAAATTGAGGTTGTTAAATTGGATGATAAGGAGGAAGAGTGCTCTTCAAGTGAGCAAGTTGTTGTTGGAAAGAGTGATGATGTGATAACAACAAACAAGAAGGTTGAGGAGCCTATTGTGATAAGGCTACCTTTTACTTCTAGACAAGCCAAAACAAAACTTGATAAGCAACTAGGCAAGTTCATGGAAATTGTTAAGAATTTGGAGGTCTCTATTCCGTTCACCGACCTCATCACTTAAATCCTCGCCTATGCAAAATTTATGAAGGACATCCTTACAAGGAAGAAGTCATTGAATGGAGTTGAAACCGTGGCATTCACCGGTGAATGTAGTGCATTTCTACAAAACCCAACCCCTCGAAAATTGAAGGATCCGGGTAGTTTCTCCATCCCATGCACCATAGGCAACATAACCATTGACAAAGCCTTGTGTGATTTGGGAGCTAGTGTGAGTGTGATGCCATACTCCATATGTGAAAAACTTGGCATGGGGGAACTTAAATGCACAAACATCACACTTCAAATGGCGGATCGATCAACAAAGCAACCTTTGGGTGTATTGGAAGATGTCCCAGTTCGAATTGGGAAGTTTTTCATTCCGGTTGACTTCATTGTTCTTGTTATGGCGGAGGATTCTCAAATCCCCATTATTCTCGGGAGGCCATTCTTGCACACCGCCGGAGCGGTGATTGATGTTAAACATGGGAGGCTTACTCTTGAGGTGGGGGATGAGAAAATTACATTCAACTTGCAAAATGCCATGAAAGCTCCAAATCTTGGAGAAGCATGCTGTTTCATTGACATCATTGATGCCTTCGTTGAAGAAGTTACACCTAGATTCCTTATGAGGGACCCTTTGGAGGCTATCTTCACTTTGTTGCCAAGGGATATCATGGAGGAGCTACATGGGTTTGAGTTCGACTTGCTTGAAGCAACTTTGGAGGGAGAAGAACTTGATGAACAACAACTTCTAAGACTCGAGTCTATCATCCAAACTTCTTGCGCGGTAGACATTGCGGTAGAGGTACAAGCTCCTTCTCTTAAACCTCTTCCTTTTAACTTAGCATATGCTTATCTTGATGAGTCGAAGTGCACACCGGTAATTGTAAATGCTAGCCTTGATGATGATCAATTGAATGCATTGTTGTGTGTGTTGAGAAAACATGAAAAAGCTATAGGCTATAGCTTGGATGATTTGAAGGGGGTTAGCCCTGAATTGTGTATGCATAGGATTCATATGCAAGACGACCATGAGCCAAGAAGGCAAATCCAAAGAAGACTAAACCCCACCTTGCAAGAGGTTGTCAAAGGTGAAGTCATGAAGCTACTAGATGCCGGGATCATCTACCCAATCTCTTACTCCGATTGGGTTAGCCCCGTGCAAGTGGTGCCAAAGAAAGGTGGCACCACGGTAGTGAAGAATGATAAAGATGAACTAGTGCCAACTAGGGTAGTGACGAGATGGAGGATGTGCATAGACTAAAGGAGGTTGAATGCCTCAACAAGAAAGGATCATTTCCCCCTTCCCTTCATTGACCAACTCTTAGAGAGACTTGCCTCAAATAAGTATTTTTGCTATTTAGATGGATATTCGGGATTTTTCCAAATCCCAATTGACCCGATTGACCAATCTAAGACCACATTCACATGCCCTTATGGCACTTTCGCCTATAGGAGAATGCCTTTCGGCCTTTGCAATGCCCCGGCTACATTCCAACGATGCATGATGAGCATTTTTTCCGATTACATTGAATCTATCATGGAAGTTTTTATGGATGATTTTAGTGTGTATGGGAAAGATTTTGATTTGTGCTTGCATAATTTGTCATTGGTGTTGCAAAAATGTGAAGAAGTGAGTCTTGTTTTGAATTGAGAGAAGTGCCACTTCATGGTAAATGAAGGGGTAGTTCTCGGTCATCTTATTTCGGAAAAGGGTATCCAAGTTGATAGAGCAAAGGTGGAAGTGATTGAGCAATTACCCCCACCTTCAAATCTCAAAGGGGTGAGAAGCTTCCTTGGTCTGCCGGCTTTTATCGCCGGTTCATCAAGGACTTCTCCAAAATTGCTAAACCACTTACACAACTTCTCCTCAAGGATACCCCTTTCCTTTTTACTAATGAGTGTGTTGAGGCATTTGATAGGATAAAGGAAGCTCTTATTTCGGCTCCGGTCATGCAATCCCCGGATTAGGAATTGCCATTTGAGGTGATGTGCGATGCAAGCGATTATGCCGTTGGCGCGGTTCTTGGCCAACGGAAGGATAAAGCTTTGCATGCCATTTATTATTCTAGCAAAACCCTTGATGAAGCACAAATTAACTATGCAACAACGGAAAAAGAGCTTCTTGCCATCGTTTTTTCTCTTGATAAGTTCCGTTCATATTTGATTGGCTCCAAAGTCATTGTGTATACGGACCATGCCGCACTCAAATATTTACTTGCCAAGAAAGAAGCTAAGCCCCGCCTCATTAGATGGATCCTTCTCTTACAAGAATTCGATTTGGAGATAAGAGATAAGAAGGGTGCGGAAAATGCGGTGGCGGACCACTTATCCCGGCTATGCTATGATGGAAGTAAAGATGACATGTCTATCAATGATTCATTCCCGGATGATTTTCTCTTTGCAATTCATGAAACAATCCAAAATCAAGGACCTTGGTTTGCGGACTTTGCCAACTATATTGTGGGTGGTGTTCTTCCACCGGGCATCAACCACAATCAAAAGAAGAGGTTTTTGTTTGAAGCTAAGAGATACTTTTGGGATGATCCTTTATCGTTCAAGGAGTGTGGTGATAGGATGTATAGAAGATGTGTTCCATAATGGGAGTATGAAGAAATCATGAAAGGATGCCACTCCTCTCCTTATGGAGGGCACCATGGGGCAAGCAAGACCGTTTCTAAAATACTTCAATACGGGTTCTTTTGGCCCTCTATGTTCCATGATGTCAAGCACTTTGTCCAAAGTTGCGATGCTTGTCAACGCACCGGCAACATTTCTTGGAGGAATGAGATGCCCCAAAGGGGGATTTTTGAGGTGAAAGTGTTTGATGTGTGGGGAATAGACTATCAAGGCCCCTTTATCTCTTCAAGAGGGAATAGGTACATTCTTCTGGCCGTAGACTACGTGTCCAAATGGGTGGAGGCGGTGGCTTCCCCTACCAACGATGCCAAGGTTGTCATCAATTTCCTAAAGAAGATCATTTTCCCCCGTTTTGGAGTACCTAGAGCTCTAATAAGTGATGGAGGAAAGAACTTTCATGAAAAACGACTTGACTCACTACTTCTTAAATATGGTGTCCATCACCGTACCGGTTTGGGGTATCATCCCCAAACAAGTGGGCAAGTCGAAATCTCTAACAAAGAAATCAAATCTATCCTTGAAAAAGTGGTCTCAAAGCACCGTAAAGATTGGAGTTCAAAGCTCGACGACACATTATGGGCATATAGGACGGCATTCAAAACTCCTATTGGAATGTCGCCTTATAAGTTGGTGTATGGCAAGTCTTGCCATTTGCCCATAGAGCTCGAATACAAGGCATATTGGGCGATCAAAGAACTAAATCTTGATGCAAAATTGAGCGGTGACAAGAGATTACTCCAATTACAAGAGCTTGAGGAGTTCCGGCTCAAATCTTATGAAAATGCCCAATCTTACAAGGAGAAGACCAAACTCATTCATGACAAGAAGATCCTCAAAAGGGATCTCCAATGTGGAGACAAGGTTCTTCTATTCAACTCAAGGTACAAGCTATTTCCCGGGAAGCTCAAATCCTGGTGGTCGGGACCATTCTTGATCACCGAGGTAGGGAAATATGGGGACTTTGAGTTGGCAAGCAAAGATGGTCAAAGATTCAAAGTGAACGGGCAACGAATCAAGCTCTACAAGGAAGGTTCTCTTATAGGAGTAGTCGAGGCTTTGTACCTCAAGCCGACTACTCCTCATAAATTCTTGAACAAGAACGGGTTTTGTGAAGTCCCCAAAGAATCACAAATTTGTACATAATTCTAACTCATTTGACTAATGCTTGATAGATACTAGTTTGCATGGAAATTGATTAAATTGACGATAATGAGGTCGAATTTTTGTTTGGCTAATTGAATCATTAATTAAATCAATTTCCCGTTACTTAGTTAATTTTGTAAATTTTTAGTGCAATTTTTGGCAAAGAGAGTGTGAGGGAGCGATTTAATGTGTTTGTGATTGTTTTTGTAAGTTGAATTGAAAGAAACATAGCGGAATGCTAATGAAGAAGCGAGAAATCGAGCAAAGAGTGAAGATTTTGAAGCAAAAGGGTCGAAAAACACGAGTCACGCTCGTGAGATTAGGTTTCACGCCCGTGAAAGTTCAAGCTAAGCAAAGGAATCACGAGAATCAAGTTTCACGACCATGAAACCCATCTCACGGTCATGAAATATGTTTCACGGTCGTGAAGTCAATCTCACGGTCGTGAAACTGTGAAAAACAATGCAGTAGCACTTCAACAACAAGTCACGGTCGTGACTTCAATCTCACGGTCGTGAAACGCAAGTCACGGTCGTGACTGCCATTTCACGCCCGTGAAACCCTTTGAACCGTGAATCTCCTTGTTTTCTTATCTTCTTTCTTTTCATTCCCTCATCTTCTCACTCCAAACACACAACAACACAAACACACATCTCACCACCCATTATCTCACTAAAAATCACCAAACTCCCTCAAATCTTCACCAAACTCTCTCAAATCTCCCACAAATTGTCACAAAAAGTCTCCTTCTTCAATTAAAAACACATTGAGAACCATTTTTTTGCCTTACAAACACCAAAAAACCCAGAAAAATCGATTTTCAACCCTAGGTTTTGAAAAATCCGAAATTGAGATCTATTTTTTGGGTTAGTTTTTTTGCTTTCTACTCCAATAGAAAGTTGTTTTGGGGCCAATTGAAGGTTTTTCTAGCGTTTTCAATCGTTTTAGAAGCTTCCTTTTAGCTATTTGTTTTTTGGGAAAAAGCTTGCTTTAAGATAACAATGGCAGGACAAGGTAAGGGGAAAGCGGCGGCGGCAAGAGCTACAAAGAGGAGGAGAGGCAGCGGGTCCAACAACCCGGACGCAAACGAAGATTTGGAGGTTGAGCAACTTCCGGGTTTTCCGGAAGTCGTCTTTGAGACGGATGCTCAAAGACAAGCCTTCGCAGCTATTCAAGGGTTGGAGATGGAGCCCACTGTTTTTCTGTGCTACGACATCATACGTCGTCTGGGCCTGACGGAAGCTATGCGGAATTTTTTCGCGGTCTCAGGTATGGCTACTTTATACTCCATGCATGAGCTCTCCTACCGGAGTCTCACGCTGGAATTTTTAAGTAGTTTGAATAGCTTATTAAATGCTGAGAATGTACCGTGTTTTAGTTTTCGTCTTGCTAATACTTCGCATGTTGTCCCTATTGTTGAATTTTCTGCTATCCTGGGGTTAGATTTCCCTTCTAGAAGGGATACTGTAGAGCCAAAGGGCTATGATTTGAGCCCGCTTTGGATGGCCTTAACCAGGAGGGTTTTGACCGATTTCCGTAGGAATTCGGCCCTCCTAATTCACCACCCTGTGCCCCGTGTTTGGCACAGGTTAGTGTCAGGTGCCTTCCTAGGTCGGCAGGAGCCAAAGAACCTCACCCAGCTTGACTTGACCCTTTTAGAGTCGCACTTGAATGTGCAAGGGTCTAGGGATACCTTCACCTTCCCCCTAATGAATGAAATTTATAGGAGATGAAGGAAGTTGGGTAGGACCACCGTAGCCTGTAGACAGACGGTGGTCATGGGGGGTTTGGTTACATTTTTGGCCAAGCACTTTGACCCTGATTTTAACAGTAACGGGACGTACGTGGCTTTGACCGGGGGGACACTTCTGGACGAGACTTCCCTAATTCACTCAAATTGGATTAGGTTTGACCGGGAAAGGAGTTTTCTTTGGGTGATCAAGGGTGCAACCCCTTTTTACCTACCCTGTCATAAACTCCCACCTTTTTTACCTAGGGATAACACTATGGAGAGGCGACCCAGCTACCTGCTGCCAGTGACGATGGCAGGTGGTAGAGCCGCTTCTAGTGGTGCTAGGGAGGAAGGAGAGTCTTCCCAGCCTCGACCCCGACCCACATCTAGACCGACTCAAAGTGCACCCCAGGTAACACTGCCTGTTCCCCCTTTCCCCCTACCACAGTTGCAGTTTCCCTACCCCCCACCCAGTTACGTGAACATTCCCCCTACCCCTTTGACTACCAGGGGTATGCTCACCCCGACCCTACCATCTCCCCCCAGGGCGACTACATGACCGGTCTAATGCATAACATGCATTTGAACATGCATGAAGACCGAGTTAATAACTATTATGCCTCCTACCCGAACTATTTTTTGTTGGCCAACCAAGGGTACATTAACCCTAACGGTTTTATGCCAAGCTGGGCTCAACCCGATTTGTTGTTTCCCAACCATGGAAACCGGGGAGGGGGAGGGGGCATGGAGACCGGGGGCGACCAAGGGAACCGGGAAGAGGGTGGTGGTAGTGGGAACAGGGATGATGAGAATGAGGATGATGATGAGGATGAGGATGTGATGGAGACCTTTTGAAGAGGTTTTTTTTTTTATTTTTGTTTGAAAATTGGAAGAGTCGGAGTGGTGTCTAGGTGGCTTGTTTTGCATCTACCCCCTCCCCTCTAGTGTGTGTCTCCTCCTCTCCTCTCTATGATTTGATATAATTTGTGTCTCTAACTTGTAATTTTTGTGTTGTGTTGGTTGGCCTCGGCAACATTGGAGGCGGGTGTCCATCCCATCGGACACCAATATTTTGCTCCTACTTGAAAAATCCAAATTGACAAACAACCTTGCATTTAGCTATTTTCATGCATCACGTAGTTAGGTGTCCTTTTTAGACTTTCCCGTGGTTGGTACCCCCATGAGGGGCATTGCATTTATGCATTTTACCGCCACGACGAGACTCCGATATGGCACACTAGACTTTCTTGTGGGAGGTACCCCCATGAGGGGCTTGCACTTATGCACCTTACCACCACAACGAGACTCTAGATTAGCATATAGTTTAGTTTGCATTTACTTAGATCATGCACTTGTATTATATCATTTTGCATTTAGTTTTAGGATTATTATTTAGTTCATGCATTTCATATAGATTAGTTCATTTGCATAACTAACCGTCTTGTATATATTGTTCATATTGTGAATATTCATCAAAAAAATCAAAAATCCCAAAAACAAGTTTTTATTTTTTCAAAATATAAAAAAATCCAAAAACATGTTCTTTTCCTTTTAGAAAATATTCAAAAACCCAAAAACATGTATTTTTTTTACTTTCAATAATCCTATTTCATACATTGAGGACAATGTTTGTTACAATGTGGGGGATGGGAAACTATTTTCATAGTTTTTATTTTCATTTTTTTTTGAAAAAAATCCAAAAACATGTTTTATTTTGCATTTAAAATCATTCAAAAATCCAAAAAAATTGAAAAATCCTAAAAATTAGCTTGTTTATATCTTACTTTGTATATATTTGCATTGCTTTTTCTTCTAACCTCCATACATAGGTCCGCTACACATCGCTCAAGAGACTTATAGAAGGGATTAAGAAGACCGCCATGGTATGATCGTTCTTATTCCTTCCCCTTCTTTCTTTCTTTACTTCTTATCACATGAGGAGTTTGGAGGAATGGTTGATGATTGCGATGTTGATTTTGATGAATTGGCGGTTGTGTGACTTATGTGCTGTTAGGGGGTTTCATTAGATTAATTGTCACGTAGTTCACTAGAGCATTTGCATTAGTTTGTATATATGTTGCTTAATTTTAGATCATGACATATAGTTGCATTTAGGAGAACTTTTTGGAATGCCTAATTTGGAAATTGAACAAGCTTGAATAGACCCTTGTAGATACTCTTTTTGCTTAGCACTTTGCCTATTAAAATAGATTTTGAAACACCTTCTAATGTGTATTTTTAGTATAATTTTCGCACCGTTTCCTAGAGCCTAGTCAAGGGCTTGCATTTACCATCTTGACCATCCCCATGGTGTGAAAATTCCTTGGTGAACGCTTTCCTAGGTGACTCTCGAGGCCATGTAATTGTCCAATCATCACATTTCACTACATTTGACAAAAAGGAAATTTTTCTATCACAAATCTAAAAATTGAGTTCAAAAACAATTGAAAAGAAAAGCTTGAAATTTTGCATATCTTTGCCTTAGTCCTAGCTTAGGGAGTGCATATGGAGACTTCTAGGCTCTTCTAGAGTACCCTCAATACATATGGGGTCGCTCTCGATGTCGCTACGGCGAGGATTTGCCTATTGTTGGTCTCCGCCGCACACCTTTCGCTAGGCTACCTTGCTCTCAAAAGGCACCCAAATCAAGCACCAAAAAAAATCAAAAACAAAAAGAAAGAAAAAGAAAAAGAAACAAAATAAGAACTCAAACATCTCGTTTCCTTACCTTTTTGATGATTACTCCTACGTTGCATGGCTAAGAGGGGACGACCCTTCCTTTCACTTAGGTGAGAGGCGGAATTCCGATCCTACAGTGTCTTCTAACACCATGGGGCCCTCGCTTTCCATCCCGCTTTTTCACCCTTGACAAAGTTTTCTAGTGAACGTGAACGAATATACTAATTTTACACAATAAAGAGGTGATTTATTTCTATCTTTCTAGGCATAGTTCTTTGTAAAACTAGTAAGTACATAGGAATTTGCATGCTTGAAATTTTTCCATTTTAGATGAATCCCGGCGCATGGATGAGGCATGTTGCCATTTGCTTTTGTAGATGCATTCTCATTTGTTTTGTGTGCTTTATTGCCTAGAATGCATCGACGTTTTGGCAAGACCCCACTTGCCTTGCAAGAAGGTGTCCTACCTCATGGATACCTTGTTGTGAGTTAAAGGGATGGAGCAAGGCCCGTTAATTGCCTTGTATCGGTTAGGTTTAGCGTAGTTAATTAAGGGTCTTGACTATTGTTCATCCTTACTCGGGACGAGTAAGGGTTTGGTTTGGGGAGATTTGATATAGTGTCATTTCACCCTACATTTTCACCCCTTTTTGTCTCGTTTTGCTTGCCTTTAACGCTCCCTAAGAGCGTTTTTATGTGTTTTACCTTCTTCTAGCATATTTCTCGCTTTTATCTTGTTTTTGTAAATAAACCGTCAATTGAGGCGATTTCTACCTACTTTTGATCAACAAAGAAGAAGGTGAATCATTCGGAGGACCCACGACATACCTTGGGGGCCCTACTCGACGCGCCAAAGCCCTCCCGAGTCAAGGCAAGCGAAACCGAGAAGGAAACAACAAAGTCAAGCGAAGGAAGAAAGGGAATGAGCATCTCACGGGCGTGAAATGCATCTCACGGTCGTGAGATGCTTTACAAAAAAGGAGGATTTTCGTGGATTTGGTTTCACGGCAGTGAAACATGCTTCACGGTCGTGAAACCTCAGTCACGGTCGTGAAATGCACTTCACAGTCGTGACTTGTCCGTGAAACATGACCTTGCTCTGCCAATTCCTTCACGACCGTGACTTGGAGTTTCACGGTCGTGAGACGTGTTTCCCGACCGTGAAACCCATTTCACGGTCGTGACTTGGCCAGTCCATGAAGCTTCTCGAGACCCATCTTTCCTTCATTTTGTAAACCTATAAATAGACCCTCTCATGTAATTAAAGGGCACGAAACCCTAGATCTGAAACTTTCATATAATTAGTATTTAATCTTGTATTAATCTTCCTTAATTAAGCAAATTAGTCGGTTAATTAGTGATTTCGACTTGGTTTAGTGTATGAACTTGGGTTATATTCAAAGATTTGTGACAAAATCTTGGTATTGATATCAAAGTTCTCATCTTTTTCCAAGTTGGTATAATTCCTCTACTTAATCTTGTCTTTAATTAAGCTTTCATTTCAATTCTTGTTATTTACTCATTGCTAATTAGAAAATGTTTATGGTTGTTAATTTCCTTATGAAATCCTTAGTTAATGTTGAATTTCCTTCGAATATGAGTGAGTAGAAATCTTGCTAGGGTTATTTGGGGGATTATGGGTTTTAGTATGAGTTGATGTGTTCTTGTTGGGGTTAATAGTTGATTATTGTCTTATCTCCATGCTATGCTTATAACATGTTTGATGAAATGCCTAATCTAGTTTGCATGATTCTTTCGTTTGTTTCGAATACCATAAGATCGAAAGTCGTGGTTTTTCGTAGAACCGCTAGTTTGGCAAGCCGTATCTAGTGACGCGATAGCTAGTTAGAGTCGGTTTGAGGAGGAATTGTAAGAACGAAAGCCTCAATTCACCTTCCTAGATTAGATGACATTTCAACTATTAGACCCGACCCTTTCGCTCGACTTTACTACCCATATGAACCCACTCACCCTAGTCTTCCCTCTTATTTGATAAAAATCCAACCTTTATAGTCTTAGACTCCTTTTGTTGTTTTTAATTGCTTTTAATTGTTGTTAATTAGTGTAGCCAACAAATCCAAACCCAAATTACTTTGTGACTTGCAAGAGACTTTAGTAGACTTTTAGATCATTTCTAGACACCAACCGTCCCTGAGATCGACATCCCTACTTCACAACTATTCTAACCACATCAAACCCCTTTAAGCCAAGGCGGAGATTGGCGATGGCTTTGAGGACAGTCTCATTCGACTCACCCGAAACTTCCTCCTCACTTTTGTTAGAGGAGCCAACCTCAAGAACTCTGGTAGAAGCATGTTTGACAGTTTTTAACATTCCCTTAACTATTTCGATTATCATTTTTCCCAAATTACCGACTCTCATGTGATCACAAAATTCCTGAGCGCCAAAGTTGTCACTCATTAGCAAGCTTTTGGCGCGAATCATTACCGAGAGCCAGATTCCACAGGGTAGACGGATTGTGGTATTTGTTTTTTGGGGCTTTTTAGAGTTTGGAGGCAATAAAATGGAAACGTTTGAACATAAGGCCAGGAAGGTTGATAGGTTTTTCAGAGGCTAAATGGAAGATGAGATATTGTTGGGTGATTGATTTTTAACACGGTCACCGGATGTAAATATTGATTGGCAAAGAATATTGAACAGAAGGTGATGATGAGCAGAGAGGTGTTTAGGTTCAACAATGGAACAATCTTTGGCTTGGGGGGTGGTGAATTTGGCGATGTCAATAGGCGAGGCATAAAACAATACCGGCCAGGTTCTGTTGGAGGGAATCAAGTCATAACCGGTATGGGGAATGCGGAGAATGGAGGCAAGCTGAGCTAGAGTGAGCGAGAGTGTCTTACCATTGATTTTTGCTGTGAGGCTTTCAAAGGAAGCCAATACTTGAACCGAGGCATAGAACTGAATCACTTCACTCACAAAGATTGGATCCTCCCTTTTAGCAAGTCTTCCAAACCCTGAGCCACAACAGCCTCTTTAAAACCAAAAAAAAACTAAACTAGAATTGTACCAAGCAGATTCATACCCGCAGGGTGTATGAATGGCCTCCTTTATGAGCATTTGTTGACACTTATTATAGATTGGAGATGGAAAATCAAGAGCAGTTATTTGTTTGTGAACTTCCACAAGATCCCACTTTGTTGTCATTGAAACCAGATCCTCATGGGAAAGATAGATTGGCTTTTTTCTTATCGGCTACAGGTCTAGCGTTTTTCTTGGGAGGCGCCTTTTCAGAGAAATCACATGCATCCTTATCAGACGGTACATCAGAGACGGTTAGTTCAGACTCGTCCTATTTTTCATAGATCTCTTCCTCCTCTTCAATGTTAGGCAAAGAGACAGTAGCTTTGCTTTTCCTTTTAGAGTTACGAGAGGATTTGTCAGATTTTGGAGGCTCTTTGGAGCCTTGGATAACTTCTTCATCGGCAAGAGAGGTATTTCCGGTTGGATCTATATCTCCGTCGTCGTTCTCATCAAGGATGACGGTGTCGAAAGAGCCGCTGGGGGATGGATTATCCCGTTTGGAGCCGTCTCTCTGGTCTTTTTGCGAACCATGGACTGGATCTGAGAAAGGATAAGATCAGATGGTTTGAGAGGTGGAAGGATAATCAAAGGTTCAGGAGAGAGCGGGTTTTCAAGAATTGGATTCGGGTAGGTTTGATGGGGATTGTGATGTTGAGTCGCGTTTTTACCATGGTAAAAAGAGGTTTTCAAAAGAGTGAAAATGGGGAAGTTGAGGGGGTAAGATTGTGTCGATTGGGAAGGGTTAGGGTGGACGAGTTTGTGTGGTATGTGTCTTTAATTAGAGTAGGTGTCATTAAACTAGGTGTGGTCTAGTTGGTTGAAGGACTATTTAATGTATAGATGTGTTTGTTAATAACGATAGATCATAACACGAGTAAGTTAGAATGAAGTAGAACATTCTTATATGCCAATTCTCGTCAATCATGCAAGGTATTAGATAGACACACACAAGAATCACAAGTAATTCAGTAAACCAATTTTCAACCAAAGTTTTTCAAATTATTGTTCTTTTGCTAGTGGTTTTGTAAATATATCCGCTATTTGGTCTCCGGTTTTACAAAAAAAATAAGCTTAATATGGCCTTTTTCTACGTGATCACGAAGAAAGTGGTGACGAATCACAATATATTTAGTCCTAGAATGTTGAATGAGATTATTGGATATATTTATGGCACTAATATTGCACAAATAATAAGAATTGAGCCATATGTCATACATGTTGGAGTAAGTGTCCTCAACAATAGTGCGATCAGTTAATTAAATCTCAATAACAAGAATACAAAGGGATGATTAACATTATAGTCAACTGGTCCGCATTAATCGGTAACGATTGGCTTACTAGAGTTTGACGTTACTGTCGTATGACGGTGGTGATCAGTTGATCCCTTGAGGTCACACCAAACGGACGATTCCCTAATCATGAAAGTTAATTAATTGTATAGCGATACAGATTAATTAATCCCTAAAATAGAACAAGTTAATATAATTAGTGCGAATTATATCTTATTGTAATATGATTTAAATAATATTCAATTTAGTAATTTAATTGTTATATTACTAAGACTGCTTAATGTTTATAAAACATGTGAGATAAGCATGGTTAGTTGATTATGATTACAATTAGTTGTAAATCATATTAACCAAATATGAGATGAACCATTATATATATATATATATATATAGAGGCAAGTTATAATGAGTCCACCTCCATAATTGAGTCCCTAAGTCCTAATACTAACCATTAGATTAAATGAAATGGATGGTTGTGATTAAATTAGAGATTTTTGTAATTAAATAGTGAAATTAGATATTAATTACATGCAGTCTGCTTTTTGTACTCCCAATACTGACAAATTCACAATAATTAGAATCTCATTGATTAGTGTTGAACGTGAAAACAAAAAAAATGCTTCATCTTCTCCTTTTTTTTCCCCGACTCACTCCATTTGATGAAACCATTTTCCGTTTGATGATTCAATTTTTTCCATTTAATCAACCTACTTCTCTCTCTAAAGTTAAACATCCATATCTTTTTTTTCTCTCAATTGAAGGCCGTCTTTCGTAGCCTTATGGCTGACATGCAGATTATACTGCTCAACAATGGTAATTTTTTTATTCTTAATTAAGATTTGTTATATTGTTTTTTTGTTACAATATAATCGTTTTATTGTTGACGAAACTGTGTATGGGTTACCAGGTTTAAATTTTTTTGCATCATGAACGATTATTATTAACTGGATAAATTTGATGATGAATGAATGTAGGTATAGATGATGATAAATTTCTTTTTGTATAAGCAACTGGTTTAAATTTCATAAATTGTAGTTAGAGTTTTATAATTTGTAGTTAGAGTTTCATAATTCTATAAGTTTGTGTATTGGTTACCAGGTTTAAATTTTTGCATCATAAACGATTATTATTAACTGGATAAATTTGATGATGAATGAATGTAGGTATAGATGATAAATTTCTTTTTGTATAATTAACTGGTTGAAGTTTCATAATTTGTAGTTAGAGTTTTATAATTTGTAGTTAGAGTTTCATAATTCTATAAGTTTGTGTATGGGTTACCAGGTTTAAATTTTTGCATCATGAACGATTATTATTAACTGGATAAATTTGATGATGAATTTCTTTTTGTATAAGCAACTGGTTGAAGTTTCATAATTTGCTGTTAGAGTTTCATAATTTGTAGTTAGAGTTCCATAATTTGTAGTTTCATAATTTGTAGTTAGAGTTTCATAATTTGTAGTTAGAGTTCCATAATTTGTAGTTTCATAATTTGTAGTTAGAGTTTCATAATTTGTAGTTAGAGTTACAACCTTTATTGATTAAAGTTACGTGAAGATGAATTATAGTTACATAAGTCAATGTTGAAATGAAAAGTCAGACTAGTTCAAGGTACAAAAATAAAAAGTTTCATTATAAAATGTTAAAGTTACATGTACCGGTTTTAAGTGAAAAAAAAACTTTAAAGTTTCATATCGATTAAAGTTTCATAATTTGTAGTTAGAGTTTCATAATCAGTAGTCA
>JAIUZE010023196.1:0-14585 GCA_022085475.1 Heliosperma pusillum
TAATGCATGTAACAATTTTCATGCACCTAGTGCTCCTTTTCATGCATTTAGAGTTGTTTTATTATATCTAATTGAATTTATGTACATTAAGTACATATTTTTTTAATATAATCAATAAATTTTGTTTATTTAATGCAAATATTTTGATTGAATAAACTAAACTAATGGTAATTGATCCATCAAAACGTTCAGAACGAAATTTGGTGGAGATTTAGTGAAGGTTCTCACGGTTCTCATTATATTAGTGGTTCTCACCGGATCCTGATATATATATATATATATATATATATATATATATATAGTCAAGATCCGGTGGAAACGACCACTCGGTGCAAAAAGTGAAAATGTACTACACATATGAACTTAAGGAAACATTTCACGAATAATAAATACTCAGATGTTAAGAACTCAACTGACATCCTCTTTTTCCTAACTCATCTTTCCCGCCCTTCTCAACTACCCCCATCACCAATCATCACCTGCCATGGCCGAAAACGACAACCACCAGCAACTACGACGAACTACCAGCGCAACTCTGACGAGTAACTCTGCACCGTCGATCCCCAATAACCTTACCTCTACCCTTTTCGAATCATATCAATTCCATAAATCGATTGAAATTACCGCTAATCCCTTGAAAATTACGAGAAACACCGGCTATCAAGAACATTGCAGGCAACTACCATAAGGGACGACGTCGGCGAAATCGCCGACCATCTTACCATATGCCGGATCTCTGGCGTCGATTTTTTTGCCAACAACAATAAAAACATTCAAAACCTACATTTCAATAACAGCACTTCAATTACAAATTTTAATATAGCAAATAACTAGTGTATCTGATTTTTATTTCGATGTTTCTGAAACTAATTTCAATGTACCTTATAACTAAACTTGTGTATCTCATAACTAAAGTTGTGTATCTAATAACTAAATTTGTGTATCTACGCAAGATAGATGAAAATACTGTCTAGATGTATCAAGGATTAATGTAGATACATTAAAACAAATGGGAAACAAATGGGAAACAGAAGGATCAACATGTGAACACTTAAAAAGGATGAGAGAGAAAGTTAGAGAGAAGGAAAGCTCTAATTTTTTCTAGGTTTTTGTGTCTCTTTTGCAATGGCAAAAAAGAAAGGTGCTAATCATCCTCAATCAATTAATCAAAAAAATCAAAATAATAATAATAATAGTTCATCAAGTAGTATTAATAATAATAATAATATTACTCAAAATAATAATAATGGTAATACTAACGGTATTAATTGTAATAATACAAATGTGTCGACTCCTTCTAACAGATCCAAGGGCACTGTTCATGTGGAAACTCTGTTAGAAGAAATTGAAAATGCTAGGCGGGAAGTAAATGTGGTGATCCAAAGAGATGCGATTAATGCAGATGATTTGTCTGGGTGGAATTTGGTTCAATCCAGGAAGAAGAGTAAAGATAGCATGTCTTCGTCTTCTCGTTTGGCTCCTATTGATGAAGTGGAAGTAATTGGTGGGGAAAACAGGAAGATGGGATTAAAACTAATTATTGAGGATGTTGAATCAGAAATTGACTATTGGAAGTGGTCATTATATGGATATGTGATGGGGGCTAATCCTCCACGAAATGTTCTTGAGGGTTTTCTTCGAAGGATATGGACTGGGTATGAAATTTCCTCCATCTCTTTTCTTCCTAATGGCCTTTTTGTAGTTCGGATAGGTCAGCCTGAACATCATAAGCTTATTTTTGAAAATGGTATGTTTGTGTTTGATGGTAAGCCTATTGTATTGAATGCGTGGTCGCCTGACATTAAGATTGCTAAAGTCTCTGTTAAAAAGGTTCCCATCTGGATTAAGTTAACAGGTCTGGATCTGAAGTTTTGGGGGGCTAAGTGTTTGGAGAAATTAGCAGGGTTGATAGGACGGTTTATTCGTATTGATGATGCTACCCTTGAGAAGAAATTGCTGGGTTTTGCACGGATTTTAGTTGAAGTGGAGATTGATCAAGGATTTCCGAATTCTATTAGTTTTGAGGATGAAAAGGGTTGTGAAATCATAGTGGCTGTGGAGTATGACTGGTTGCCTGTTACTTGTCAAAAATGTAAAGGCATTGGTCATAAGACTGAAGTTTGTAGGCGTAAGATGTATGGTGTCAAACCTGTTCAGGCACCTAAACAAGTATGGAAGCCAAGGGTGATGCCAAGTGTGGTAGTAGATCCTAAGGAGTTTCCCCCATTAACAAAAGTACCTGATGTTAATTCATCTATGGTTACACCTATTAATACTCCTATTGCTCCTGCTGCTACTGTTTTCACTCCAGCAAGAGTGATTAATAGACTGACTAGGAATGAAAGTAGGACTATTGGAGGTACTGAGGATGAGTTTGCAGTTAATTTTAATGATGAATTAAATCAAGTTATCTCACAATCTGAAATGGTTGATAAAGGAGGGGGCAAGGAGCCCTGCCTTGATAATGATTAAGTTTGGTATGTGGAATGTTAGGGGCTTAAATAGTGATACAAAACAGGCTGATGTTAAGTGGCTCTTGCATCAGTATGATGTTGATCTGTTTGGGCTCCTTGAGACTAAGGTTAAGCCTTTGTCTCTAAATAAAGTAGTTGCTAGTATGGGTGTTGGTTGGGAGATTGTTACTAATACTATTTGTCATCCTGGTGGTAGAGTTTGGATTTTGTGGAAGTCTTCTAGGGCTGATGTTGAGGTTCTTAGTATGAGTGATCAGTTTATCCATACTAAGGTGAAGGATAAAAGTGTGGGTTGTGTGTTCTTTGCTACCTTTGTTTATGCTTTCAATAGGATTGAAGATAGAGTACCTTTGTGGAATGATTTGATGGCCCTTGCTGTTCCAGATGCATGGGTGTTGTTGGGTGATTTTAATAATGTGTTATATATGAATGAGAGAATGGGGAAGCCGGTAAAGATGGAGGAAATTAGGCCTTTTCAAAGGGTGGTGAATATTTGTGATCTTTATGATTTGAAGTCGACTGGTTCTTTTTTCACTTGGAATAACAAACATCCTAGTGAAACTAGAATTTTTAGTCGTATTGATAGGGTGTTGGTAAATGGGTTATGGATAAACAAATGGACTGATTGGTTTGCTCATTACTATCCTGAAGGTGCCTTTGATCACTGCCCTTGCATTGTTTCTTGTGGAGGTAATGTTAGTGTGAAAAAGAAGCCTTTTAAATTCTTCAACATGTGGACTAAGGTAGCTGATTTCTGTTCTTTGGTTGAGATGGAGTGGAGGAATAGGGTTGAGGGTACTAAGAGTTTTCAACTTATCACTAAATTGAAGAGATTGAAACCTATTTTGAAGCAGTTGAATAAGTCAATGTTCTCTGATGTTGAAAGGAGTGCTGATGTTGCTTATCAACTGTTAATTGAGAGTCAGATGGCATTACAACTTGATCCTTCCAATGTTGGCCTGATGGATAAAGAATTTCAACTTAGGAATTCTTATACTATGTTAGCAGAGGCTAGGATTGGTTTTCTTAGGCAAAAAGCTAAGTGTGCGTGGGCTTTTGAAGGTGATGCTAATACTAGTATGTTTCATCATGCTATTAGGCATAGGCAAATTCAGAATAAGGTTGTTTCTATTGAGAATGGCAGTGGTGAGTTATGTACTGACCCTGAACATATCCTCAAAGCTTTTATTGATTTCTATAAACAGCTACTGGGTACTAGTGCTACTACTTCCAACTGTCATGAGCATGTTATTAAGCAGGGTACTTTGGTTGAGGAGGAGGACTGGGCTGCTATGTGTAGTATTCCTTCCCACATTGAGATCAAGAGAGCCATGTTTTCTATTCCTGATGATAAGAGCCCTGGTCATGATGGTTACACTAGTAAGTTCTTCAAGGCAAGTTGGAATATAATTAAGGATGATGTTTGTGCTGTTGTGGTGGATTTTTTTGTGACAGGGAAGTTGCTCAAACAGTTGAACTGTACTAATCTTGTGCTGATCCCTAAAGTTGAGAATCCAAAATCTGTAAAGGAATTTCGTCCTATAGCTTGTTGTAATACCATTTATAAGGTTATTTCTAAGCTCATTTGTGACAGGCTTAGTGATAGTCTTACTAAAGTGGTTCATGCTGCTCAGTGTGCCTTCATTAAGAACAGAAGTATCCTTGGAAATATTCTGATTAGTCAAGATTTGGTCAGATTATATACTAGAAAGAGTGTTTCTCCAAGGTGTCTTATGAAGGTTGATTTGAGAAAGGCCTATGATTCTATTGAGTGGAGATTTGTTGAGCAAATGCTGCAAGGGTTACACTATCCTCCTATGTTGATTAAGTTGATCATGGAGTGTGTTAGCACTCCTAGTTATTCTATTGTTCTCAATGGTCAGAATCATGGTTTCTTTAAGGGAGCTAGGGGTCTCAGACAAGGGGATCCTATGTCTCCTCTATTATTCACTCTTTGTATGGAGTACTTGAGCAGGCTGTTGCAGATTATTGAGAGGTTTCCTGGATTCCATTATCATCCTCTTTGTAAACCCCTGAAGTTAAATCATTTGATGTTTGCTGATGATCTTCTCATGTTTAGTAGAGGAGATGTTACTTCCATTTTTGCCATTATGGAAGCCTTTAAGATCTTTTCTATTTCTTCTGGACTGCACATTAACTCTGATAAATCTGAGTTTTATTGCAATGGGATCAAGAGTGATACCCTTCATCATATTCTGCAAGAAACAGGATTTAGGAAAGGTTCTTTGCCTTTTAAATATTTAGGGGTGAATATCTCACACAAAAGATTGAATAAAATGGATTGCAATATCCTTATTGAGAGGATGGTTAAGAGGATTAGAGGCTGGAATAGTAGGAAGATTTCGTATGCAGGCAGGCTTGTTTTAGTGAAATCTGTGCTCTCTGTTATTCATAATCACTGGTCCCAAATTTTTGTTCTTCCTATGGGGGTGATGGATAAGATTAAGTCTTTATGCAGAACATTTCTATGGGAAGGGACTGATAAATACTCTAAAGCTCCACTAGTCTCTTGGAATATTCTCTGTAAGAGTAAGGAGGTTGGTGGTTTGGGTTTAATTGATAGTCATCAATGGAATATTGCTGCTATTGGTAAGCTAGTTTGGTGGATTGCTTGTAAACAAGATCATCTTTGGATTAAATGGATTGGGAACATTTACTTGAAGACTTCTTCCTGGTTTGATTATACTCCAAATGCTAATAGTTCTTGGGCATGGAGGAAAATTTGTGAGATTAGGGATGTACTTAAAGCTGGTTATGTGAATGGTCATTGGGGGGGATTGAATGAGGAGTACTCCATTGCTAAAGGCTATGCTTGGCTTACACAGAATTCTGGTTCCAAGGTTGATTGGCATTGTATTGTGTGGAATAGGTATAATATCCCTAAATGGAATTTTCATATGTGGTTGCTACAACAGGGTAGACTTCTTACCCTAGATAGGCTGTTCAAGATGGGTTTGGATGTTCCTAGGATGTGTTTCATTTGTGGTGTTGTGCAGGAAGATCATAGTCACTTATTTCAGAATTGTCATTATGCTCAGCAATGCTTTAGGCTTGCAGGTGATTTGATTAAGATTTCTTATGACATTATGATGAGTTCTGATAGGATTCAACACATGAGAGGCTCTATGTTACAGAGACAGATTATTATGGCAGTTTATACTGGTATTTGCTATAGTATTTGGAGAGTTAGGAACATTTGCAGGTTAGAGGGGCATGTACTTTGTCCTAGTGTCCTTGTCAAGCAAGTTCATGCTGATTGCAGGAGAAGGATGATACATGGGTTCAAGGGTGCTATGCGATTTTCTGATAGTTGCTGGTGCAGGGATGTTGGTTTGGTTCAGTAAGGTTGCGTTTGTTTTGATGATCATTGTTGGATGTGCTGCAGTAAGTAATGTTGAAGGGGGAGTGGGGATGCTGATGCTCTTGGTCCTCTTTGGATGCTCATTTAGGAAGTTGATGTAAATGGTAGTGGTGTGCTTTTGTCTATTTTATGATGTCTTAATCTTAGTATTTGTTGTCTTGGTACTAATTGGCTGGTTTGTAATTGGTATTGCCTAAATTGTTGGGCTAGTTATAAAATTTCTTACATTTCACCAAAAAAAAAAATGGGAAACAAGCAACGAAGAGGAAGAAGTGAGATTCGTCGTCGTCGATTTATTGTCTGCCACTCACCGTCTACCACTCTATTGCCACCAATATACAAACCTTAATTCAAAAACATCCTTAAATTGCTCAATCCTCATTCCCAAAAACCAATCAGTCAAAATCACGCTTGTTTGTACATCACCGTCGCAAATGAAACCACGCAAATCTACCGCCGGTGATAGTTGATGTCATTGGAGAGGATAGGTGAGCCTCATCGCACGAGTACCGTCGCTTTTAGTGCCAGCAGTTTTTTGAAGATTACTGGTGGCGTCATGGTGGTGCGATTACAAGTATGTGGTCGAGGAAGGTGCGACGTGTGGCTGTCCGAGGTAAGTGACGCCGATTTATGGTGGTGGTGGAGGTGTTGGTATAAGGGGCTAAATGTTTGACAGAGAATATGGAGGATGAAGTTTGATTGTGAGTTGTGAGTAATTAATAATATGACACGCGTGTAGTTTAGTTATAAAGGTCGTTTCCACTTTTTGCACCGAGTGGTCGTTTCCACCGGATCCTAAATCTATATATATAGATAGATTTAGGATCCGGTGGAAACGACCACTCGGTGCAAAAAGTGGAAACGACCTATATATACAAAAATAACCAAAGCATGAATGATACACAACTATTTTCATCTTCATTCACACATTTATCACTCTTGACATTAAATCACAAACCTCATCTTATTCTACTACCCTCTAAATTAGAAACACACAAAATTACCCGCAAAATACCACATTATAAACACATGGCATCAATAAGTAATAACCTTACTATTAACACAGTACCCAAAACCAACCGAGTTCCGGCACAGACCGCCGCCGTTAACAAGACGCTGGGGGAGAGACTACCATCGTCGCCTTATTCTGCAACACTCTCTCCATTCTAATCACCAGATATATCATTATTGGAGCTAGGATATTAGTATACATGTTTTAAATATTGATGTACCTAAGATCAATTTTGTTGTACCTAATGACTAATTTTGTGTAACTAGCCATTATTTTAATGGACATTAAAATAGGTACAAAATACTAGTTATTAGGTACATCAAAATTACGTTGAGATACGGCAAACCAGATTCGTTAAATTTCGATTGGTTAAACACCACAACACATTAAACACCACGCACAACTCCTTCCCCACCATTATCAATAGCCACTTTGCATAGCCAGCAAAAATCCGTGATTCGCAAGCAATCTTGTAGTCCGAGAACCTTCGATTTAGCGCCGACGAATGGGAGAATGAAAGGGGCAAAGGTAAGAGAAGAAGGCGTGACACGGCTCCGGTGAAACGCTGACGATTCTCTCATTCACAATCAGTCACTGTCGGCGTTTAGGGATGCAGAATAGGGGCGACGGAGGTGTTCAGTATCGGCGATTAATGGTGTAGTGACATATTGTTGGCGATTTATGGTGTCGACGATGATGTAGACATCGGTTTTGGCTGTGATTGCGGTGGTTGCCGAGTCTAGTGGTAGTCTGGTAGATATGAATGAGTGATTAAGTGAGATTTGGGTTTGGGTAGAATGTTACTGTGGTTGTAATCTGGGGAGGAGTATTGTTTTAATTTCTTAAGTTTGTTGATGATGGTTTGGGTGAATTAAATATTTGATTTTATTGAGTGAATTTGCAACTGACACGGGAGTGGAATAAGTCACGAGTGTACGTTTCCACTTTTTCTACCGAGTGGTCGTTTGCACCAGATCTTGACTCTATATATATATATATATATATATATAGAGAGAGAGTCAAATTCTTTTGAGTCCACCATTTTCTTAGAGTCCTTGAGTCCTCATCCTAGCCATTGGATGAGGAGGATGGATGGCTGAGATTTGTAGATTAAAAAACACACTTATCACTAATTAATTACCTATGTACTAATTAATTAACTTTCTCTCTCTAGCCTTTAATTAATCACTTTTGAGCACTTTTGAGCTGCTGAGATTTATGAGTGTAACTTTGATGCTTGCGAGTGTAACTCTAATATTTTAGAGCGTAACTTTAACTTTTTAAGGCGGTTTGTATGTAAAAATTTGAATTTAAACAATTTTAACACCTTACGAGTGTAACTTTGATGCTTTTCGAGTGTAACTTTAATATTTTCGAGCGTAACTTTAAATTTTGAAGACGATTTTGTATATAATAATTTGAATATATATAATTTTAACATTCTACGAGTGTAACTTTACTGATTTTCGAGTGTAACTTTAATTTTTTTAAGACGGTTTTGTATATAAAAATTTGAATTTATATAATTTTAACATTTTACAAGTATAACTTTGTTGATTTATGAGTGTAACTCTAATATTTTACGAGTGTAACTTTAGTAATTTTAGGTCATTTTGAGTGGACTTTTTTGAATTTTATTACATGTTGAATTTATGTAATTTAATACAAATTTATGAGTGTAACTTTAGTCCTTTAGGAGTGTAACTGTAGTCATTTATGAGTGTAACTGTAGTCATTTATGAGTGTAACTATAGTCCTCTAAGAAAGTAACTATAATAATTTATGAGTGTAACTATAGTCCTCTAAGAATGTACCTGTAATAATTTATGAGTGTAACTGTAGTCCTCTATGAGTGTAACTGTAATCCAACCACCACAAACCAACCCACACTCACAAAAATAGTAGATCTAGGGAAAAAAAATGAAAACAAGAGTAAAAACTAAAAAAAGAAACAGATCTGACATCAACAAGTGTAACTTTAAAGGTTATTTTGTGTTACTTTAATAGTGTTACTTTAATAAATACTGTGTGTTACTTTAATAGATGGTATATGTGACTTTAATAAATAAAATGTGTAACTTTAATAAATAAAATGTGTAACTTTAATAGACGATATATGTGACTTTAATAAATCAAATGTGTAACTTTAATAGACAATATATGTGACTTTAATAAATAAAATGTGTAACTTTAATAGACAATATATGTGACTTTTATAAATAAAATGTGTAACTGTAATAGAGAATTTGTGATACTTTAATAGAAGTTATTGTCACTTGACACCTCTTTTTCAGATCTAAAATTAAAAAAAACAAAAAACACAAAACCAAAACCTAAAATAAATAAATAAAAAACAAAAAAGAAGAAGAGAGGACTAAAAGACTAAAAGAAATCAGAAAATTTAACAATTTAACCAAAAAAAAATAAAGACAGATCTGAAAATTTAAATAAATAAAAAAAAAGATAAACAACAACAACGACACCACAACCGCCCTAACCCAGATCCCCCACCAAACCAGCACCATCACGGAACCACCACCACGAACCCACACACCCCCACGACAATAACAACAACAACCACACCGACAACAACAATGCAGATCTGGGAATAAACCCAGATTTGAAAAAAAAAAAAAGGAGAAGAGAGGGAGGCGCCGGGGTGGTGGAATAGGAGGAGGGAGGCGCCTTTGGTGGTGAAGAAGAGAAGAGGAGCCGTCGGTAGTGGTGAAGAAGGCAGGTGGTGGAGGCCGTGTGGTGGTGAAGAAGAGAGGAGGAGCCGTCGGTGGTGGTGAAGAAGCCGGTGATGGAGGCCGTGTGGTGTTCTAAAAAGGAGGGAGGCGGGTGGGGTTGTGTGGATGGCGTCGGAGGATGAAGGTAGCAGTGGCCGAAGGTGGCGGCTGGTGTAGGAGGAGGCGGAGGAGGGTATATTTTTTTAGATCTAGGTTTTTTTTGGTTTGGTGGTTGGTTTGAATTTAGAGAGAATATAAGAGATTTTTTTTAGAGAGAAGGAGAAGTGTTTTTTTAGAGAGAATAAGGAGTGTTTATGATGAATGAATTGTGTGAGTAGTGAGTTAGGGAGAGGGATGTATTAGTGGTTTAATTAGTGTGGATGTGAAAGAAGTGGGTTAAACACCTAATTAATGACAATTTCCTCTCAATCTTAGCCATACATCTCCCCATATCCAATGGCCCTAGAGAGGACTCAAGGACTTTAAGGAAGAGGGTGGACTCTATTGATTCTTCCTCTCTCTCTCTCTCTCTCTATATATATATATATATATATATATATATATATATAGAGAGAGAGAGAGAGAGAGTATCATGTAAGTCCTCTTAAGAAAGTTGAGTGCATAAGTCCTCTTATAGGCCCTTGGATCTTGGAAATGGATGACTGAGATTGAAGCTCCCAAAATAGATTAGTGGCTAATTTTTCACTCTCTCTCATCTTTACTAATTAACCACTAATCCCCATCTTAATTCAATATATAAGATTTTCCATTCAACCACTTCTCTCTCATCCCACATAATTTCATTCGTCCATCTCTCTCTAAAACCCAAGAAAATCAAAAACCCCAAAAAATCAAAAACAACAAAAAATCAAAAACCCAAAAAATTCAAAACCCAAAAAATTCAAAGACCCAAAAAATTCATAAACCTCCCTCACTTTCTTTTATCTCCCACCGCATGTATTACCAAACTCCGGCGACCATCGCCGGCCACCAGCCAAATTTTTTTAAAAAAAAAAATCTTTTTTTTTTCCAGATCTACTTCCTTCCGCCTCGCCTCCACCGCACCTGCTCCTCGTCGTGCCTCCTTCTCGCCGCCTTCTCCTGCCGCCTCCTCTCTTCTTCTTCTTCTTCTTTTTTCTTTTTCTTTTTTCTTTTTTTCAGATTTGCACCCTTATTTTTAGATCTCGTTTTATTTTTTCTTCTATAGTACTTATGACAGGTGGGTCGTTTATACGATGGATCATAGGGAGTAACACTAGTGTATCTCGTCGTGAGGAGGAGAACAAGGAGATTTCAGATGACCAAGACGACGATCAGGCCGACGCTATGATTCCTACTACGGAGCAGGAGGGCACGCGGGCGATTCTGTCTTGTTGTGACCCTACCGTCGGCCATTGGTAAGTGTTTTTTTCATTATAACTTTTATCAAATATATATAGTATCTAAAAAATTATCGCTATATTTCTAATATATATCTATTTTTCAGAAGGGATGACCAGACGATCAAACAATATGTTACATGGTCATTTATTCGTACCATCGGGGGGGGGAGTATTTACCAAATGGAGTGAAGCGAGTCAATCATAGCGTAGGCGGATGTACGATTACTTTCAGGTAATTTTTCAGTTACCTATAATTTAGTACGGTTCTAGCTATTACTAAAAAATAATTTTTTTATACAAAAGTGATGATGTACGGTTCTAGCTATTACTAAAAATATGTTTTTGATGAAATAGAATCATGTGAATTCTGTCGATTGGAACTATGACCCAAGGCCTGAATGGCAGAGAAGGGTCACGAAAAGGATTACCATACTTGTAAATGGGGTCCAATATAACAAGAAAATGCCAGTCTAGATGCTCGAAACTTGGTGGGAATCCCTTAGGAATTGACACGAAACTGATTCCGAATTTGCCAAAAAGTCAAAAAATCAACAAGGCAAATAGAAGGTTGGGTGGTAAGCACGAGAAAGCTTTGCGCACCATACTCTAGGCCGGAAGAGTTGTTCCTACGTCGTACAAGTTGTTTGAAAAGACAAAGGAAAGATAAAAGGGCGAGTGGGTTAATCCTAGAGCTGCTGAGACAAACGTAAGTTTTTCTAATCGATTAAATATGTTTTGTTTCTTATATATATATATATATATATATATATATATATATATATATATATATATATATATTTTAAGACTATTTTTTTTATAATTTCTTACTCATTTTTTATCTTTTCAGGACGCATATAATGAAGACATGAGCCAGCCAACTCCCATTAGCGAAACCCCAGATTAGTTCAATGCGTACTATAATGCTATCAAGGGTTTCGATAAGAAGTCGAGACTATTCAGGATTGGAAATAAAGGGAAAGAAGTGTGGTATGAACCACCTTGTAACAAAAGTGCACGTGTATCTTTCTCTTACACTCCTACCGAGTACACTCAATTCGCAAGTGGGAATGCCCGAATGAAGGAGCAATTGAAAGAAATGGCGAGTGAACGAGAAGATGAGTGAGCTGCCCAACTAGCCATTGAAGCACAAGTTCAAGCCACTCAAGACCAATTTAATCACCAGAACGAGCAAATGGAGGCCATGCAAGCGGTGATGTTAGCGTTTTTCCCCAAAAGCACTTGTCATTTCCCTCCTCCACATTCAAGGGACGACAACGCGGATGACGGTCACGACTTTGGGAGGGGTTCAGTAGCACCCTTAGGTTAGTATTTGTCGTGTATCTTAGTCGTTGTCATGTCTAAGTTAGTAAGACAATTCTATTTCTCAATGTTAATAAGACGGTTGTACGAATTTGGAAAACGTTTTATGTAAAGGAGCTTTGTTTTCCCAATTTGCATCGATCTTGCTTAGTTCATTTCTTGCCTCTTGTTGATTCCCGCTCTTACGGTCGACATGAGAATAAATTTCTGCTTTGCGGTCGACGATTGTATTTGTTGTATTGCAGGTTTTATTGGAATTTTTATGTTGAAAATAATGCAAAATACGCATTGTGGCTGGACTTTAGGGTGCTGTTTGCAGCTGCTGTCATTTTAATTACTTACTGAAATTCCGTCAATAAAGTCAACATAATGTTGACCAAACTGACGGAAAATCCGTCAGATAAGTCAACATAATGTTGACCATACTGACGGAAATTCCGTAAGTAAAGTCAACAACTTGTTGACTTTACGAACGGAATTTCCGTCAGTATGGTCAACATTAGGTTGACTTTGGATCAGATTAGGTCACGTTTGTTCGACGGATTATCCGTCAGTAAACCGTCAACATCTAGTACTGACGGAAAATCCGTCAGAATTGACTTTGTGACGAATTGAAGCGGTGCGCTATACTGATGGATTTTCCGTCAGTAAGAGACATTAACGGAATAGAGGCGTTACTGACAATCAAAACGAACTCCAAATCCAAAATGTGAGGCTCCAATTCACCAAACACTAGTGGTTTTCTCATGCGACCCTCAGCGGGACAACCCGAGCCATCCTTGGGAACTACCAGTGTCCCAGCTAGTGCAGGCCAGATCAGATGATCTCATTTTCTCTCCTAAAAGAAACGGCAGGCCCTGCCAAACTTTCTAAGCGACCCAGGGTGCCAGATTCAGCCAGTCAGAGTCTGAAGTAGTCATCCACCCAGAGCCAGACCAGGTCTAACATGGATAATAGCATAAGGATCAGGAAAGCAGCGTCGCCCAAGCTCGACTTATACTTAGCCAAACCCCCTGCAGACCATTCTCCACGGGATGGATCGGACATTCTTCACGATGCTATAAAAGGTTTGAGGAGAGACAACCAGGCATGAAGGAGAAGATAGCTAAACAAAAGCATATTGAATCACGGGTTTATACAATTATACGCTAATAATGTTTATCATCACAAAAACAATTCCGATGGTAGTCAGAAGATACCTATTATTAAGGTTACTTTGCACGCAGTTACCTAACATTATATTTTTTTTTTGGGCCAAAAGTACCTAAAATTTATATTTTCACTACTACAAAAACAGGCTATGACAACGGTTAAAAACCGTTGTAATATTAAAACGCGGACGTTGTTAAAGGTTTTAACAACGGTTCCGTTTTAATGAAAACACCGTTGTGAATAGTTTTAACAACGGTACAAAGTCATTGTTATTACTAGATAACTGTTGTTAAAACGTGTGAATAATTATGGTGGGAAAGATACAAAAACGGTTCTGTTAAATGAAACCGTTGTTAAAGGTATGATTAGTTTTGGTGGGAAAGATTATAACAACGCTATTGTTTTTCAAACCCGTTGTGAATATAGTTAATTACAACGGAGTATATTAAACAAGCCGTTGTGGAAAGCTTTAATAACAACAGGTATATCAGAATACACCGTTGTTAAAACGTGTGAATAGTTTTGGTGGGAAATATGTAACAACAGTCTGTTAACCAAAACTGTTGTTAAAGGTATGATTAGTTTTGGTGGCGGAAAGATTATAACAACGCTTAAGTTTTTCAAACCTGTTGTAAATAGAGGTAATAACAACATATTATACTAAAGAGGCCGTTGTGGAAAGTTTTAATAACAACAGGTATTTTAGAATACACCGTTGTTAAAGGTATGATTAGTTTTGGTGGGAAATATGTTACAACGCTTTTAATGAATTTTAAAAAACCGTTATTGTGACAACCCTCGCGAATGCGGAAAGATAAAACATACAAGCATGTGAAAAGATATGCGGAAATACGGTATTTTAAAAACCTTTAAAACATGCAAGATATATATAACACGAGGTGTGTCAAAAGGTTACAAACTAAATACGGAATATACAACAAAGAGACGGGGTCTCTTAAAATGTTAGCAAAGAACAAGTGTTTAGCAAAACTAGCTAATATCGTCTAGAGGTGAAACTTCCAGGGACAACGCCCGCTAGCTCCCACCCGAACCCCAAAACATCATATCCAAAAAGGCATCCAAGCAAGCAACCTGTTCATTCATGAAAAACATGAACGCCACAGTCAGTGGGGG
>JAIUZE010023199.1:0-12849 GCA_022085475.1 Heliosperma pusillum
ACACTCCTCGTTTTATTTAACTTGCATGTATCAAAGTTTTTAAAACTACCTATTTCCGCTATATAATTCACATGCTTGTTGGTTTTATATTTCCGCATTCTCGAGGGTTGTCACATACGTATGTGCTAAACAACGAAGATGAGGTGAAACCTTATATTCAACAACACAAAGATGAGCTCAAATACGATCACCCAAACAAGAGCGAGATGTGGATTGCAAACGAGCATAAGAAGACATTTGGAGAGTGGTTTAGGAATGTTGTCTTGGAGTATAATAATTTGTATGGTGATGACATCACTTCTAGGTTACTACGTCTTGGGTTAGGTCCAAATGCCAGGGCCACTTTTTTCAGCGGTTTTGCTATTAATGGTTATTCTTTTTACACCCGCGAGCAAGATGAGTTGAGCACAATGCAAAATAGTGGTGTGAGTTCTGAATTTGAGGCAATGCACTTTGCTACTTCAAAAGATAAAAACCCTATTTGGGGAAAATGCCTTTATTATGGGGTTATTCAAGAAATATTGGTATTAGATTACATTGATTTCACAATACCTCTGTTTCGATGTAACTGGGTTGATAACAACAACAATTGTGTTCGAAAGGATAAAATGGGATTTACGTTGGTCAATTTGGATAAGGTTGGCAATAATAAGGATGATCCTTTCATAATGGCATCCCAAGCTAAACAAGTGTTCTATATCACCGATCCTATGGATAAGAAGTGGTCTGTTGTACTATCTATAAGGCGTAGACGGGGTGCACCCGATAATGGTGGGGATAATGATCAGGATGTCGTGTTTGAGGGAATGGATCACTCTTCCACTGTATCTTATTTCGACAATGTTGACACTGATCATGATAACATTGAAAGCATCTATATGCGTGATGAGCATGGTGAAGGTATTTGGGTTAACGAAGAAACTATGTCGGGCAAGAAACGTCCCCGATCCTGAGGTGGTATTGTCTTTAGTTTTTGTTAGCTTTGGTCATTGTTGAAGATTCCCAAATTATTTAGCTTTTGGTCATTCATTATACGGTCTCCATGTTTTGGTTTCTGCTGATATTGCAGTGTATAGTGCTTATGATATTGCTGTCTTTGTTGGTTTCTGCTGATTATTATTGCAGTGTATAGTACTTATGATATTGCTGTCTCTAATTATAATTAAAAAAAAAAAAAATGTAAGCAACAACAACGGTTTTTGTAAATATACCCGTTGTGGTTAGTAATAACAACGGTTATTAACCATAAACCGTTGTCATAGTGTTTACTAATTACAACGGGTAGACTACTTTAACCGTAGTCATTACTCTATCACAACGGTTTGATTATGATAACCTTTGTCAATATATGTAGATAGGAAACACACACTAATAATACGACTGTACTGCAACACAAAAACTCTATCACAAAGCGATCATTTTTCTGTCATCATCTCCCTTATTATTTTTGAATTTGTGAATTTGTGAACTATTTCTTGAATTTGTGAATGTCATTTCCTGAATGTCGTTTATTATTTTCACCAATCAAAGTCGTTTATTACCAAATTTGTTAATGTCATTTCCTGAATGTCATTCAATTCTAATTTTGCGTTATCGATTGAATAGCTTTGAATTGAATTAGTTTAATTACTTCTAAACTTAAGTCAAAAAACAAATTAACGTATCAACATTAATATTATTAAATAATAAGTTCACACGGCGCCACACACAAATGGCGCCAAAACAACAACAACCAAACAACCAAACAACTACAACCAAACAACAACAACAAATTAAATTGAGTCCGGGTAAATCTCCCGGATAGCTGCCACCGCTAGAGCATATGCATCAATCGGGTCAGCCTCGGCCAGAGCCAACCCTTCCCACTGCTCTACCTGGGTCACTTCAACGAGGTCGACCCCATTTGGCCAACGGTAACGGTCATGTTCGGAAGCCACCCATAGATATGGCCCAGGCTGGTGGTCCGTGCTCTCAATAAAATCTTTTCGCCCATGCCCGGCCTTGTCAAACATTCTTGCCAGTTTGAATGCGGACGCACGATGAGCATCCGACATCCCAAACTCGAAAACGAGTTCCCCTGTAAAGTGCCTGCGATGATAATTTGGCCACATCTTCCTGATTAAATAGCCATTTCGAATAAGCGTATCACGGAGATTTTTGTAACTTTTACACACAACGTAGCCACCCTCAATATGACAAGGCATTTCTTTCATGATGCAAGCATATGGTTTAGTAAAAGTTCCAGACATTTTGTATGGTTGATGTTAGTATTGAGGCTGGGAAATTTTGTATGGTTTAGCAAATATGATATTGATTAGAGTTGGGAATTTTGTATGTGGTTGATAACCTGCTTGTATTGAGGCTGTATTTATAGAGAGTTATTTATTGGAGTTATTTATTCACATGCATGCATTGGTTCACATGAAGGCATTGATTCACATGCATGCATTGGTTCCCAAAACGACTATACATTCACATGCATGCAGTACGTTATTGATTGAGTAAATGTGTGAATATGCAGTCAATGCATTTACTGCAATGTGCAGTCAATGCATTTACTGCAATGTGCAGTAACCCTATCACAACGGTTGTGGTAACGAAAACCGTTGTGGTTAGTAATAACAACGGGTTTTTGTACCAATAACCGTTGTTATTGCGTAATAACAACGGGTTTTTGTACCAATAACCGTTGTTATTGCTCAATATTATTATTTTTAATTAAAAGATATTGCAGTCCAAACCCGTGAATAAACAACAGCAGAACCAGCATTGATTAAAGCATCCATTGAACATCATCAATGGCAGCATAACCCCTCTATAAATACAGCCTCAAAATCCCTCCTTTAAATATTACATAACTACCCTAAAATTAATATCATCAATGGCAGCAGTTAACCTTCCGAACGATGAGACGACCCTTACAAAATTGATTGCAGATGAGGAGGAGGCTCTTGCCGTAGTTCCCGCTGATCATCACCCATTGATTAAAGGATCCATGGAACATCGAAGGGATTATTGGATTGAGAGGCGTGAAGCAGTCCGACTTGTCAACCAAGCGTCGTCATCATCATCGTCCTCTGGCTACCCACGTCGGCCTTATACTCGGAGGTTGGATGCCGCAAGAGATATGTTGAGCTGTACCCGTCCTACCTTATCTCCACATGCAAGACGTGTACTTGCAGGCATTGAATCTGTTATTGCCAAATACGAGGTTAATGATCCGGAAGTCATCAGTATCATCAATATTGTTCCGGATTGTTGGTGGCAGTGTGAGAAAAGCTTTTTACACTTAACCGGAATTGTTCCGGATTATTTAACATCTTTATTTATTTGATGTCGGATGAATGTAATGTACTTTATTATAAAATCTAGGTTATTCCTAATGAAATCCATGAGAAAGAATGTTGTTTAAAGTGTTTGAATTGATGTTCAATATTTTGATGTATATATAGAAGTATATAAAAAAGGGTTTAGGGTTTAGGGTTTAGGGTTTAGGGTTTAGGGTTTAGGGTTTAGGGTTTAGGGTTTAGGGTTATTTTGAAGTAACACACGTATACTAATAATGCTACTTAATAATTAAAAGTGATCCGACCCGAAAATGATACTTAATAATCATCACGCGGATAATAAATAATGATTTCTATCGAATTAAATAAAATAACCCGATACTAGCGAGCTAATTAATTTTGGGTCGGACAGTTTCAGGTTTGTGATGCAAAAACGGCCCGACGAATCTAACTACCTGATCGGAATAATATGGCCTATTATTATTAATAATAACCATTTATTTGTTTATATAAAACGTATGTACATACATACATACACAACAATATAATATATATACATATATATTATATATAATAACCATTTATTTGTTTATATTATTGCAAATTGTAGTACGAGCGTCGTTAATTAGAGATCCGGAAGTCATCATCATTTAATTATTATATATATATATATATATCATCATCAATATTATATTAATTATCATCAATATTATTGCAATAAGTAGTACATATATATATATACGAGGTAATTAATAATGACAAGTGCCCCCGACCCGGCCCAAAAGCGATCGACCCGAATTGAAGTACGTAGCTACGCTTGCTCTGATCTAGAAAGTGGATTGCCCGATCCGTAACTGCTGGCCTGGCCACCCGATCGATTAGTTTCAGGTTAACTAGTGATGCATGATAAGTATAATAACCAGTTCCTTAATTAAAAAGAAAATGACCCGATTCGAGGTAATTGAACCAAAAACTAAAAATAATTAATAACTAACCCGATCGATAAAGTTATTAATTACAACCCCGCCGAATCTAACCCGATTGGAATTGATTCCCAGGCCAAACCCGATCCGAGCTAATAATTAAACGTAACTTACGCCTATAAAATAAAATTTATAGCAAAGTAAAATAAATTAAATTAAATTTAGAGCAAAGTTAAATAAATTAATTTAGAGCAAAGTTAATGAGTTTATTTCGTGCCTCAAATTTTAATACCGCGCGCGCGTATCTGAAAAATTAAAAAAAATATACATAATCTATAAAAACGGTGTTTTAGAAATTCACCGTTGTTATTACTTTCAACAACGTTTTATAATAAATAAACCGTTGTCTTAGTGTTATTACTTTCTACAACGGGTGTTATTTAACCGTTGTTATTACTCTATAACAACGGTGGTTTGTAGGATAACCGTTGTCAATAGTTTCTCTTAATAAACCCTTTATTTTCTCTTAATAAAAAATAATTTACAATCCTATAGAGTAAATTTTACACACGTACATTATCATCATCATCCTCCTCGTTTACAATCATCCTCGTTTACAACACAAATCTTGCAGTTTAGTATCATCATCATCCTCCTCGTACTCGTGATCATCATCCTGTTCTCTTTATCATCAACCTGTTCTCATTTTCTTTATCAGGTAATTTTTGTGTTTCGTCTTTAGGGTTTTAAGATTGAAGTTCATCTTTTTGTTTTCATTTTCTATTTATCGTTCTCTTTATCATCTAGTTTCATTCCTTTCTAAGTTTTTAGAGTTTTAGAATCTCTGCATGACTCTTTATTTGTTCAGTTACTATTTCATTTATTTCAAGGTCTTAGGGTTTTAGAATCGCTGTATGCATGACTCTGTTCCGTTACTATTTCATTTATTTTGAAGGTCTTAGTGTCTTAGGATTATCATGGGTGAAAAACTGAAAAGAGTAGACAACAATGATAAGGGGGATAAGCCTGGTGAGAGGGGTGCTTCGAAGTGCTCTGCAGCCCTTGCAGCTATAGCGGCAAAAACGCCGATGGAAATAAAATGGAGTGTGAAAGGTGTTCCTACTGGTCCAAATGCTAGCCATTTAGCCACTTGGATTGGAGTTACAACCAAACAGTTTGTGCCTATAGATTTAGATGAGTTCAGGAATATAAATCCTTCATTGCAGAACTTACTCTTGAAACGTATAAAGGTATGATAATATCTTTAGCTAAACACCATTTTATTTTGCATAAGTTACTATTACATAAGGCAGAAAGCCGTATAAAGGTTCGTATAAAGGTATGATATTAGACAGCCGCTTATTAGTATATATGATGATGATGCAGGAAGCTTTCGATATTCCAGACTGCCATGATAAGTATTTATTACGTAAGGCAGCGGCAGTCTTAAGGCAGTGGAGGTGTGACCTTGCCAAATTACACTTGTATGTGGACAAGGAGACGGGGCAGATGCATAAGAGCCCACCGACAAAGTACATGGATACTTAACTTGAGACATTGGGTGCTAGCAGCGATCAATCCGACCACGAAGAAAGTATTTTGGTTGGACTCTTTGCATAGACAACCATCCGAGACCTTTAAGATGTTGATTATTAAGTAAGTTTATAATACTGATGATGATTTGGCACATATAATATTAAGTTTCATTTATTATTATTAAGTAAGTTTATGTGACTTTCGGCCTCTTTCCTTTTTTAAAAGGCCTTTGAGAAGAAAAGAGCAACCGGCAATCAACCGACAGAATATTCTGATGATGGCCCTACTTTTATTACGATAACAGGGGTACGTACGCGCAAATACAATATATACCTTAATAATTAAGTGCATTAAACTAATTACGCATATACATCTGTCTTTTTTAATTACGCATTAAACTAATTGGTAATTGCCTTCTCGTCTCTTCGTTTATTATGTACTAATAGGTCCCTAAACAGCCGGATAGCATCCAATGTGGATACTACGTTTGTCGTTTCATGTTGGAGATTATTAGGCGAAGATATATCAGCATTCCAGAAAGAGTTAGTAGTTTAATGTAGCTATTATTTACTTTTTTTCATTAGAGCTTATATCTTTTCTGCTATATATATATGATCGATGTTGCTAATTATGTATGATATGCCTATACTGTTGTTACCCTACTGATCGATGTCTTTTATTTGTTTTATCCGCAGTATTCAATCAACACGCCACATGTCCCTGAGTACACTAAGCACAATATAGACGAGGTAAGGGACTTGTTGGGCAAATACGTCCTTGAACAAACAAAGAATAAATGAAACTTAGATTATTTTGGAAGCAGATAGGTAACTTTAATTTGTAGAAGTCATTAATTAGAGCAAGTTGTAAGTATGAATTGCTCTGAAAGAGATCATTTTGGTTGTATATATCATCTTGCTGCTGCTGTACATGAATTGCCATGTACATGAATTGCCCTGTACATGAATTGCTCTGATTTATATATAGATATATCATTTTGATGCTTCTGAAATTGGTTTATGATGCGTGCTGCTGCTACTGCTGCTGATTTATGCAGGATTTTCACTGGTGGCAGGGGAACAAATTACAATTTTTTCAAAAACAATAATAAAAATAATAACAACGGTTTTTCAAAATTCATTAAAAGCGTTGTAACATATTTCCCACCAAACCTTATCATACCTTTAACAACGGTGTATTATAGAATACCTGTTGTTATTAAAACTTTCCACAACGGCTTCTTTATTATACTCCGTTGTAATTAACAATATTCACAACGGGTTTGAAAAATGAAAGCGTTGTTATAATCTTTCCCACCAAAATTAATCATACCTTTAACAACGGTTTAATTTAATAGAACCGTTCTCGTATCTTTCCCACCATAATTATTCACACGTTTTAACAACAGTTATCTAGTAATAACAACGACTTCTTACTGTTGTTAAAACTATTCACAACGGTATTTTCATTAAATCGGCACCGTTGTTAAAACCTTTAACAACGGAGGCTTTAACAACGTCCGCTTTTTAATATTACAACGGTTTTTAACCGTTGTCATAGCCTGTTTTTGTAGTAGTGGGGTACCGCATCCTTTGGAGATCTTTACGATGATGCTTTGTGGGCCGAGAATTCAATGAAGGCTATAAGGAATGAAGCCTTGATGAACAATCCCTCTCCTTCTTATGTTCCTAGGCCGAATGCTTTTGGGAAAGGCCGTTTATTTATTCCGACTTCTTTCTTCAATTCCTTGCTAACAGAGAGTTTAATTCTCCTTTCCAATGCTCTACACTGGAATCCTGCTCCTTTTATTCCTAGATCTACCTCAAATGTGGCTCATAGACCCTCTACTCCTCAAGTTCAACCTCAGGGTCGCTTCTGCAACCGGTGTAGACTCCCACATCACCCCGGTAGATCTTGTAACAGCCGTCCTTATGTATGCTTCTTCTGTCAAAAGGGTGGTCATCGTTACGAGGATTGCCCCGATCGAAAGTTGCCTCCTCCTCCTAAACCTAAGGGTTCAATCTTTGTCATGAGCCGTGCTGAAGCCGATGCTCATCCCGAGATTATTACGGGTATGTTCTCAATCTTAGAGCAACCGTGTCTTATTTTATTTGATACCGGTGCTTCAATGTCTTTTGTGTCATCAACATATGCTAATAAATTATCAATCAAACCGACATCTAGTGAGGATACTCCCATATCCTTACCTTCCGGAGATATTATCTCTTGTTCAACCCTTTATCCAAATGTACCTATATCTATTTCGGGTTCTATCTTTCCCGCGAATCTCCTTAAGTTTCCTCTAGGAGAGTTTGATATTATTTAAGGTATAGATTGGCTAGCTATGTATCATGCTAGGTTCGAGTGTCGTGATCAAAAGATTTTCTTAAAGAGTCCTTTAGGTGTTAGAATAACCTATAAGGGATCTCATCCCCGTAAAGGTGTGTTATTAATTTCCGCTATGAAATTGGTAAGTATGGTTAGGAAAGGTCATCAAACATTCTTGTGTGTTGTGACTTCTTCAAATACCTCTTTGCCAAGTATTGAAGATGTGCCTATTGTTCGAGAATTCATTGATGTATTCCCCGAAGATTTGCCCGGGATTCCTCCCGAGCGTGATGTTGAATTCTCTATCGATCTTGTTCCTTGTTCTGGTCCAATTGCCAAAGCTCCTTATCATATGGCTCCGTCTGAATTGAAAGAGTTAAGGAAGCAGTTGGATGATATGATTGAAAATGGTTTTATTCGACCAAGTGCCTCTCCTTGGGGTGCTCCTGTTCTTTTTGTGAAGAAGAAGGATGGTTCTATGAGGTTGTGTATCGATTATCGTGAATTGAATCGGATTACAATCAAGAATAGGTATCCTTTACCGAGGATTGAAGATTTATTTGATCAATTAAAGGGTGCTTCTACTTTTTCGAAGATTGATTTAAGGTCTGGTTATCATCAAATTCCGGTTAGAGATGTTGATATTCCAAAGACCGCTTTTAGTACGAGGTATGGCCATTATGAGTTCAAAGTAATGCCATTTGGATTGACGAATGCCCCCGCTATCTTTATGGATCAGATGAACCGCACATTTAGTGAGTATCTTGACAAGTGTGTGGTGGTTTTCATTGATGATATTCTTATTTTCTCCAAGTCCGAAGAAGAGCATGCTATTCATTTGAGGATTATTTTGGGTGTTCTACGTCGACAGAAATGGTATGCTAAGTTCTCTAAGTGTGAGTTCTGGTTACCTAAAGTGTCCTTTCTTGGGCATGTGATTTCTAAAGAAGGTGTAATGGTGGATCCTTCAAAAATTGAGGCCGTTGTTGATTGGAAGAGTCCGTCTGATATTAGAGAGATTCGAAATTTCCTTGGTTTAGCTGGTTATTATCGAAGATTTGTCAAGGATTTTTCTAAGCTTGCTAGACCTATGACTCAGTTATTGAAGAAGGAAACCAAATTCCTATGGAATGAAGCTTGTGAAGCAGCGTTTCAAGAGTTAAAGACGAGGTTAACTACCGCTCCGGTGTTGACTTTGCCTGAAGATGGAGTAGACTTTGATGTCTATTGTGATGCTTCTAAAATGGGATTAGGTTGTGTTCTTATGCAAAATAGGAAGGTGGTGGCTTATGCTTCAAGACAATTGAGAGTTCATGAAGTGAACTATCCTACTCATGATCTGGAATTGGCCGCTGTTGTTCATGCTTTGAAAGTGTGGAGACATTATTTAATTGGAGTTCATTGTCGTATCTTCACCGATCACAAGAGTTTGAAATACATATTTACTCAAAAAGAGTTGAATATGAGACAAAGAAGATGGTGGGAATTGGTGAATGATTATGATTTTGAGTTATTGTATCATGAAGGGAAGGCTAATGTTGTTGCTGATGCTCTTAGTAGGAAAGCTTCTCATGCATTGAATGCTTTGCATGTATTACCTGTTGATCTTTGTGCCGAGTTTCGAATATTGAGTTTGGAGTTTGTAGAGCGTGGATTTGTTCATATTGGTGCTATGATTGCCGAGCCTGTGTTTCTCCGTGAAATCCGCGAAAGCCAAGTTGATGATCTTACCTACAAGTCTATTCAAGCCAAGATTCTTGAAGGTAAAGGTAAAGATTTCAAGTTTGATAATGAAGGTGTTCTTCGTTTCCATGGTCGTTTATTTGTTCCTAATGCTCTTAATTTGAGGAAGCGAGTTCTTGATGAAGCTCATCTTTCCCCTTATTCTATTCACCCCGGGGGTGATAAGATGTACAAAGACTTGAAGTTGCAATTATGGTGGCCGAACTTGAAGGGTGATGTGGTTTCTTATGTTGGAAGATGTCTTACTTGCCAACAAGTGAAGATTGAACACAAGAGACCCGGTGGATTACTACAACCATTGGATATTCCGCTATGGAAGTGGGAATCTATTTCAATGGATTTTGTTATGGCTTTGCCGAAGACTGTTGGAGGTAAAGATGCCGTTTGGGTGGTTGTTGATCGATTGACCAAGTGTGCTAGATTTATTCCGATCAAAGAAACTTGGAATTTGGATCGTTTAGCAAAAGCCTATGTGGATGAAATTGTAAGATACCATGGTGTTCCTTTGGAGATTATATCCGACCGAGATCCGAGATTCTGTTCGAGATTTTGGAAGGCTTTGCAAGAAGCCATGGGTAGTAAGTTGTTGATGCGTACTGCTTTTCATGCCGCTACGGATGGTCAGACTGAGAGGACTATTCAGACTTTAGAAGACTTGCTTAGGGCTTGTGCTCTTGACTTTCAGTCTAATTGGGAAAAGAGCTTACCGTTGGTGGAGTTTTCTTACAACAATAGCTTTCATGCATCTATCAAGATGGCTCCATATGAAGCTCTTTATGGAAGGAAATGTCGGAGTCCTATATGTTGGAATCAATTGAGTGACAATCGTGATTTAGGCCCGATGTTCTTGTTGAAACCATTGATAATGTGAAGGTCATTCGTGATAGAATGAAAGCCGCTCAAGACCGTCAAAAGTCTTATGCCGATATCCGAAGAAGACCGTTAGAATTCGAGGTTGGAGATAAAGTATTCTTGAAGGTATCTCCAATGAAGGGTGTTAAACGGTTTGGTGTTAAGGGTAAATTAAGCCCGAAATACATTGGACCCTTTGATATTGTAGAGAGGATTGGTGCCGTTGCTTATAAGTTGGATTTGCCGCCGAATTTGGCTAAGGTTCATGATGTTTTCCATGTTTCTCAATTGAGAAAGTATGTTAGTGATCCAAGCCATGTTATTCAAAAGGAATTGCCCGAGCTTGAACCGAATCTATCCTTTGAAGAGAAGCCGATCCGTATCCTAGATCGTAAGGATAGGAAGTTGAGAAGTAAAGTAGTTCCGTTGGTGAAAATCTTGTGGAGGAGGGCTAATGTCGAAGAAGAGACTTGGGAAACCGAAGCTTCTATGCGTAGTAAATATCCGAGTCTTTTCGAGTAAGGTAAATTTTTATTTTTCCTCAAGTTTCGAGGACGAAACTTTTTAAAAGGTGGGGTGATTGTAACACCCGGAAATGTACCCTATTTTTCTAGTATAAATATTTTACGAAAGCTTTTCAGTAAATTTAAGTTTTAAATTAGAATTTTAAGTTCCGAGTCGAATTTAGAATTTCCGAGTTCGTATTTGGAATTTCCGAGAGATTTCATGAAAAGCCGTTCCCCCCCTTAAGACGAGTTTGCTTTTTTTTCTTGACATTAGGAAAACCGATTCTTTGACTTTTTTCCTTCATTAACCCACTACTACTCCTTAACCTAATTTCATTCAAACACAAACACAAATATCTTCCTTCCTCTTTAAGAAAACTCAAACCTTGCCTCCTTAGCTTTTTCCGATCTTTGATTCATCGTAGTTCATTCATTACTCGATAGAATTCACGTAAGTTCGTCTTTTTCTTCTTCCCTAACCTTCCTCTATCCGTATTGATATTAAAATCATCGTCTTTCTCGCTTTTCAAATTTCCCGTATTTCTCAAGATGAATTTTATTCATCTTTTATGATCTTTATGTAGGTGGTGACCTCCAAGATCCCGACAAAGACTATTACCTTATTGAAGAGGAGCTTGACGATTAGTAGAGACGCTTAAAGGTAACGGTGAAGGGTTACTCGATATCATTTACGTGTTTTATGTGATTTTCTAGGATAGAAACCGTGTTTAGATTATAGTTAGTAAGCTTATGACTTGTATTATTGTTGATGGATGTTGTTTATTGAGTATTTACATGAGTATTGATGAATTAGAATGATAGTCGATAATTATCAAAAGTCGACTTTGATGAAACAAAGCATTTTCGAGTACATGAGACCCCAGCCGGTCGACCGGCAGCCGGTCAGACCACCGGCTGGGGCACCTGCTGTATATTTTTGGCATTTTACGTGATTTTGGAATATGAGGTTGGGCTCAGCCGGTCGACCGGCAGCCGGTCAGACCACCGGCTGAGACACCCCTTTCCTTCCTTTGTTTTTAAATTGACCCTTTGGTCCCAGCCGGTCGACCGGCAGCCGGTCGACCTGACCGGCTGGGACACACTGACATTTCATTTTGGTTTTCGTTTTGACTTGTGGCCTGAGCCGGTGGACCGGCAGCCGGTCAGTCTGACCGGCTGGCACCTGCTGTATGTTGTTTATGTTTGTTTTTTACGGTTTTCGTTTATAATATTTCTAATCGTTCATTTAACGTATAATTTGACGTAGTGTCTTATAATATTGATATTTTGGAAATATGATATTTGATTCGCTTGTATCACATGTTTCGTGACGGGTTTTTGCTATGTCCCACTTTGAGTCGGTTTTTACTAATGTTACGGTTTGAGCACTATTTTGTCTTGTGCTTTGTACTCTCATTCCCTTGGCTACCTTCCCGTTCGTAAGGCTGGAATGTCGGAACGGAGAGGTATCCTACTGCTTAAATGCATGTGTTAGTGGCATACGACGACGTTGTTGGGAGTTGAACGCATTGCGTTGATCGACCCGGCCGTCAAATGTTGTGTACTTGCGAGGTGGTGTTATTTGCATGTAGCGTACCGCTTGTTATGAGGCTTGAGCTCTTTTCCGCCTCTTTCGTGAATTGATCTACCGAATTTGGGGTACTCGGCATCTAG
>JAIUZE010023202.1:0-15916 GCA_022085475.1 Heliosperma pusillum
TATTATTTTTGTAAATAAAATTTCGGTCTTCAAACTTATGAGACGAGTCGGGAAAAGTCAACGGAAGTCAAAGTTGACTGAAAAGTCGAGAAAAGTCGAAGATGACTTAAAAGTCAAGAAAAGTTTAGGACGACTTAAAAGTCAAGAAAAGTCAATGACGACCTTTAAAAAGTCAAGAAAAGTCAAAGACGACTTAAAAGTCAAGAAAAGTCAAAGACGACTTAAAAATCAAGAAAAGTCAAAGACGACTTAAAAACGGGATTCTCATGGAATCTCGCGGAAATTCAAAATACGAACCCGGAAATTCCAAATTCGACTCGAAACAATAAATTCTAAATTAAAACTTAAATCTGCTGAAAAGTATCCGTAAAATATTTTCCCTAGAAAAATAGGGTACTTTTCGGGTTGTTACAATCACCCCTCCTTTTACAAAGTTTCGTCCTCGAAACTTAGAAGAAGGAATGTGCCATATATGTAGGTCTATTTCAAAACTTTTAAAAATATATTTGTAATAAAATACAGGGTCTTATCAATGAGGCGGACGGTTCTCATCTGCAGTTTAAGAACCTCGACATCGCAAGTCAAAGACTCAAAAGATACATTTTCCCATCAATTAATGAGAAAACTAGTTATCGAACGTCTCCAATAACGAGTCTCAACACTCCTTGACGGTAAAACTACTTGAAATCATTAAAATATTTACAAAAGCTTATAGTTTAAAAATTTCATAGTAAAGGTAATAACTCTACTATCTATGCCCAAAATTTCTAACTAAAGTTTTAGTAATCTACCTATAAGAAATGATATTCGATAGAATGAACGGAATATTCGAAAGAATAAATCGAATAGAAAGAGGGAAGAAAGAAAGATATTAGCCGGAAAAGTAGATCCGTTTATTGATATAGGAATGTCCGAATGAAGATAAGAGCATGAAAACACATCTCCGGACGGTAAAGATATAAGAGTACTTTCTCCAACTGAAGCTTTGAGAGGTAATTTATCGGATAGTCTCATTGAACTAAAGGACAAAGAAGTTCCCGTATAAATTAAACACGGTATTTCTTAAATTGAAACATACCAGTCACAATGTCTGGTTGAGCATCAGCCTCTGCGCGGCTCATGATGAAAATTCGACCCTTCGGTCTCCCAGAAGTAGCTGGTGTAGAAGCTATCTTCTTCCTATCAGGACATACATTAGCCTGGTGTCCCGGTTTCTGACAAGCATAGCACACAATTGGCTGGTTGAAACAGCCCATACCGGGATGTCTAGGCATCTTGCACCTAAAACAGATACGACCCTGAAGATCGTTGTTGTTGCTCACGACGAATTGACTGTTACTTCGAGTTGCTTGTCCCCTCTGAAAATTCCTCCTCTTGTTTGAGAAAGAGGAGGAAAAGGAAGGTCGAGACGTAGGATATAATGGTCTCTTGCCATAAGAATTAGGAGCAACATACGAGGAACGAGCCTCGTCGGCAATCTCTCGAATAGAACTCTCTGCCTAAATGGCATCATTGTAGATAGAGACAAAAGAAGTAGCACTCCTACTGATCTTACCCTTCACCGGAAGAGAATGCTTTTCTAGGTAAAAGAATGCCTTGTCTTCCTCCCTTGAGATAAGCCGAGTGGCATAATGAGCCAACTCGTGGAACTTGGTTGTGAACTCCTGAACTGAGAGAACTCCTTGTTTGAAGTCCATGAATTCTTTCAGTTTCTGCTGTCTCAATTCATCCGGGTAGAACCTCGCCTCCAATAGTTCACGAAAACGAGTCCACCCAAAATCGGGTTCCAACTTGGAAGTAGGGCCAGTAAGTGACCACCACTGATCTGCTTCCTTCACTAAGAAGTGGGAAGCAAGACGGACTTTATCCGTATCAAGAACCTCATAAAGAGAAAAGTTCTTCTCCATTTCTCGTAACCATTCAGAAAGTTTGACGGGGTCTACTTCACCACCATAGGTTTTGGCTTGGCTCCTAGATAGTTGTGAAGCAACCCATGTACAACTCCCGTGTCTCTCACTGTCGTGAAGAGGATTAGGAATAGGATTCAGCTGTTGATTTTGTTGATTTTGCTGATTTTGAATAATAACAGTAAGAGCTACTAAGATCGTGTTGTCAATTCTCGGAGGCATCTTGCAAAAGAAAACATAGATTAGTACTTATCATTTAGCAAGCACAAAGAGACTACAACATAAATCCTAATCTACCCATCCTACCATTCTATCTCACAAGTTCATTATTTTATTAAGGTCAAGTTATTTATACAAGGGTACACAAACGTGCGTCGGGAGCTAAATAGCTCTGATACCAACTGTGACACCCTCAAATTTGCGGAAAGAAAAAAAAATAATTTAACTACATAAAAGATGAGAAAGCAAACATAACAAAGGTTTCTTTAAATACAAAGGTTCATAACAAAAAGGAAAATAATATTTTACATAAGAATTATACAAGACGGGAGACATATCTCCCGTATAAATACTGAAATAAAAGAGTGTAGAATAATATACAATCTAAGAACCGAATATAGGTCCAAGGTAAATACTTCGCTCGCTAGCTCGTCAATGTACCCACAGTATGCATCACCACCTGTTCGACCGCATTAAATATAAACACGGAAGCCACAGTCAGTGGGGAGTAACTCCGAGTTCTCCCAGCCACGAAATGTCGAGTTTAATTAAACATGAATAACATAAAAGCAATGTATATGGAAAATAAAAAACCTTAACATATACGATATGCTCTTCATGTTATGACACAATAACTCTCATATACCTAGCATAATGAAGGCTACGCTACGCAGTGCAATGCTATCATGTGAATCAGTTAACCCCCTGTAATTCCATCCAAACTCTACAACCTTAGCCCGGCTTCATCCAACACCTTCTAAGATTCATAGAATCATACAACATGAAAGACCATCCTTCTACAACCAAACAAATGCATAAGTTCTTAGTAACGTCAATAGAAGACTTCTGTAACTCGAGTCTATACCGCGAGGTAGGATATACTTATATATTTAGGCTCAGCGGTTACCCTAATAACATGGCCAAAATACAAAGCACACATCTAGGCTCACGGTTACCTTTAAAACATGGCCCAGATCCAAAGCACATATCTTAGCTCAGAGGTTACCCTAATAACATGGCCAAGATACAACTCTACTCTAAACCTAGACTGCGCAGACCTAGAGAAATGCGAAGAGCCATCGCGCAACCCAAGACTCATCACTGAGTATATCACGACCCTAAGGATACCACAAAGGTTTGGCTAGTCCTAGTACTGAAGCTGGCTCCATTCCCAAAGTGGAAGCAATTAGGCAGCCATGCCCCGACTTGGATATAAACCCACCAAGCCGGGACACAAAAGCTATCAAGCAGTGAACATATACTCGTTAAAGATAGTAAGGCCTATCAATGTCATGGTCCAAGATACTCATTTAGAATTAGAATGGTCAAGACGCCATATACTCATAATTCTCTATGGGTACTTAGTCCACACGACACATATCATACAATCAAACAGTCACGGAAAACTTCCTATCATGTGACTAATTTCATATAAATCATATTCAAATATCATATCGCCTCATATCTATTAAGGCTCATTCATTCATTCATTAAATAAAACCTTACCTGAAGACAAATCCCCGCCCCGAGTCCCGCGACGGGTCATCAGTCAAAACGGGGCTGACTAGATCTTAGTTTGACCAAACCCGTTTGGCCAAACCGGCTAGAAACAGAGTCTTAGCCATCGAGGCTTGAACATAAGAATATCACATTCATTTCATGCTATTTCATTCAATTTCTAACATGTAATTTATTAATTCATACGAAAACCCGCTTGACTTACATGATATCAAATTAAACTAAAATCTCGTATTATAATTTCTAACATGTGAGAAATAATAATACAATGAAAAGCTTTTAATTAAGTAATTTACTTATTAAAATTTCCCACTTGCTAAATATTACAAAACACGCTAAAATAACAATACTCTAAAACCGTCACAAGTCCAAGGGGACCCACGGTTCATTTTGGACCGGTTTTGGTCATCTTTTCTAAAAACCGTTTCTTAATATTTGCCGCATGCTTAACATATTTAAAACCCGTCAAAACAACAACAAAACAATCAAGTATCGACAAAAACCCAAAGGACAATTCCCGGACCAATCCAGACCGGGTCTGAACCGGCCTGGACCGGCCTGAACTGGGCTGAACCGGCCTGGTTTGGGTCGGTTTCCAACCACCCCAAACCAGCCACCACCCACGGCCAACAACAACAACCACCCAAATTTATTCCAACATGTTTTAAATTAACAACATCCATTTTAACAACCAATTCAACCATCATTCATACAAAAATCATGATTATGAACCATCATCCAAATTTATCAAGAATACTAAACATATCAAAAATTCATACAACATAATAAAAATAACAACTTATCATGTTACTAATTAAAAACCGTAAATCATAAACAACAACTAAAGGTATGTGACATTATTTCGTCGAGTAAATCGGAATTGTTACCTTAGCTAGCAAAATCAATTAGCACCAAAATAAGAAGTAAATAAAAATAAGAAACCCGTCTTCTAATCTTCTCCTAAAATATACGAGTCACCAAACTCGTCTTCAAAATCTTCCCCTATAAGAAATGACAATAAAAACATTATTAGAATTAAAACTTGATTTTCCATAATTAAAGTGTTGAAAACGATTTTGTCGGAATTGAAAATAAACCGTACTTGAAGATGGAGAGCGAAGAGGAGATTCTAGAAATATAAGTTAGGACGGATTTGAATAAGAAATGAAGGTTGTGTGACGATTTTGCTCAAGAACGACGAAGAACGACGAAGAACGATGAAGAACGATTAAAGAAAGTGTTAATTAGATCTTAATTTGATTTATTGTAAAATGAAAAGGTAGTTAGGGGGTAAGTGTGGTGAGTGAGCCGTGTACATATAGAGAAAATATGGAGTCGGGTTTTGAAATTGTTGTTACGGAATTGACTCGGGTTTTATAATTAATTAAGTTAATTAATTAGATATTATTAGGTTTTATAATTGTTTAATGAAATATCTAGATATTAATTAGATATTATGTTATTGTAATCAAAAGAAAGACAAATATCTAGTCCTATTAGAGGGCAAAGGAGCCGTGAGAAATGAGAGAAACCGGGTCTGATTTTGAGTGATTTGCGTAATTTTCGTTAACGGATCGATAAAGTTATAAATATCTAAGATATTATTATTAGTTTAATAAAAAGAATGAAAATATCCTAAAGTGAGTGGAAAAAGATGACATGGGCGTGTGACTCATGCCAAAGTCGGGTTTCGGGTTTGTTTCGGGATTTTTAGATGACTCGGAAATAGTTAAATGACGTTCGGGTTAAAACCGTAAAAGTTATTCTTTAATTCCAAATAAATTCAAAATAATTATATTAAATTTTCATAATTCCCAATAAATCTTAATAAAAATAAATTAAAAATATTATTTTTTTTTTAAATAAAATTTCGGTCTTCAAAATTACAAGGCGAGTCGGGAAAAGTCAACTAAAGTCAAAGTCGACTTAAAAGTCAAGAAAAGTCAAAGATGACTTAAAAGTCAAGAAAAGTTAATGACGACTTAAAAGTCAAGAAAAGTCAATGACGACTTTAAAAAGTCAAGAAAAGTCAATGACGACTTAAAAAGTCAAGAAAAGTCAACGACGACTTAAAAGTCAAGTAAAGTCAAAGATGACTTAAAACGGGATTCTCATGGAATCTCGCGGAAATTCCAAATACGAACCCAGAAATTCCAAATTCGACTCGAAACAATAAATTCTAAATTAAAACTTAAATCTGCTGAAAAGTATCCGTAAAATATTTTCCCTAGAAAAATAGGGTACTTTTCGGGTTGTTACAATCACCCCTCCTTTTAAAAAGTTTCGTCCTCGAAACTTAGAAGAAGGAATGTGCCATATATGTAGGTCTATTTCAAAACTTTTAAAAATATATTTGTAATAAAATACAGGGTCTTATCAATGGGCGGACGTTCTCATCTGCAGTTTAAGAACATCGACGTCCCAAGTCAAAGACTCAAAAGATACATTTCCGCATCAACAAATGAGAAAACTAGTTATCGAACGTCTCCAATAACGAGTCTCAACACTCCTTGACGGTAAAACTACTTGAAATCATCAAACATTTCCAAAAGCTTTTAGTCTCAAAAATTCTATAGTAAAGGTAATAACTCTACTATCTATGCCTAAAATTTCTAATTAAAGCTTCTAATAATCTATCTATAAGAGATGAAATTCGATAGAAGGAACGGAATATTCGAAAGATTAAATCGAATAGAAAGAAGGAAAGAAAGAAGGATGAACCCCAATACTATCTTCCCTCTATGAAAATTCAATTGTCAATCGTAACTCGACAATACTAACTGCAACAGAATCTAGTCCTCAAGAGAGTGCAATATATCCTCAACATTTTCAATCATCGGATTCCTACCACAATATTTCATAAGCATGACACATCGAGTAGCAACTCCCAATTATTCAAATTTAATTAAAATCTTCTAATATCCATCAAACTCTTATTGGAAACCACCATCAAAATATTTAGAATTAGGGAAACAAGACCGCTAACAACCTCAAGGTAAAAGAGATTTATCATGAAATCCTTGGATCCAATTTATTCCAAAATTCATTACCCTAAATTATTAACAATTAACCTTCTCATCCTCAAAAGTTGAATCACAAAATCTCAAAGAGATTAGTCACACAATCTCGTTCCACTTAACATTTGCCAAACATAGGGCAATGCGACCGTAAATCAATTTATTTATCTCTTCCAAACTCTCAATACATCTGTTTTTGCTTATAACTATATTCCTCAAGTTTGGTCATCCAACCCAAATTCCACCAGGTAATTATTCCCGTTAGGGTCCAACATTTTAAAGACCATAATTTCCCAAGTGATACTTAGAGAATCACTAAAATTCTTAACCACAACTACCAACTATCATTATGATTATTTCGATCCTCAAAACGATATTGCCACATTAAGCTTTCATAGTCTAAAACCACCAGGAAAGTTTCATCCTAAGTCTATCCTCAAATCCTTCTAATCATCTAAACATGAAACTAGCTTAATAGGATGGTTAGGTACCATATTCGAAACTTCTTCCTCAAGGTACCAACTCTCACCACCATAGGGTGAAATTAGATTTATACCATTTTCCTCAAATCACAAGTTCCTTCTAACAAACACTAATATTCCACAAAATTCAAAGTTCTTCCTACTACGTATAATATACCATAAACAAATGGGTATGACATCCATAAAAATGTTACAAAAGAAAGGTAAGGATACCAATAGTAAGATGGAGGAACTATCTAGAGTAATTTCCAAGAGGCGAATAGGTTGGAAGAGAAAGAAGCTCCTAGATAGAAGGAAGAGAGCATAATACAATAAGGACGAGAGAATTCATAGATAAAGAAGGAATACACTTCAATTAGGCTTGTAAATCTTCAAATCTTCGGTAGAGGATACTCCTTCTAGGTAACACAGATCTCTTCTACACGAGGTCCAACCATCTTCATAAGAAACAAAACAAATTAAGTTACTCCTAACAATTAGCATAAACAAATAGACTACAACATAAATCCTAATCTACCCATCCTACCATTCTATCTCACAGTTTATTATTTTATTAAGGTCAAGTTATTTATACAAGGGTACACAAACGTGCGTCGGGAGCAAAAATGCTCTGATACCAACTGTGACACCCTCAAATTTGCGGAAAGAAAAAAAAACAAGTAATTTAAATAAATAAAAGATGAGAATACATAACCAAGGTGTCGTAAATAAAAAGGTTCATAACAAAAAGGAAATAATATTATACAAAAGAAATATCCAAAACGGGAGACATATCTCCCGTATAAATACGAAATAAAAGAGTGTATAATAATATACAATCCTAAAGAACCGAATATAGGTCCAAGGTAAATACTTCGCTCGCTAGCTCGTCAATGTACCCAAGTATGCATCACAAACCTGCCAACCGCATTAAATATAAACACGGAAGCCACAGTCAGTGGGGAGTAACTCCGAGTTCTCCCAGCCACGAAATGTCGAGTTTAATAAAACATGAACAACATAAAAGAAATGTATATGGCAAATACAAAACCTTAACATATACGATATGCTTTTCATGTTATGAAACAATTAACTAACATATAACCTATCATATGAAAGCTATCATGTGAATCTGATAACAATCTATAACACGAGGTAGGGAAGCTGGTATGCTGGCTCAGAGGTGTAAAACATGGCCCTGATACACTCAAACCCTAATCATACTAACTATCATGTGAATCAGTTAACAACCGGTAATCCAAACTCTATCAACCTTAGTCGGCTTGCATCTCACCTTCTAAGATTCATAGAATCATCAAACATGAAAGACCAATACGTCTACAAACAGGCATAAGTTCTTAGCACAGTCAATAGCAAGACTTCCTGTAACTCGAGTCTATACCACGAGGTAGGATATACTTATATATTTAGGCTCAACGGTTACCCTAATAACATGGCCAAAATACAAAGCACACATCTAGGCTCAGCGGTTACCTTTAAAACATGGCCCAGATCCAAAGCACATATCTTAGCTCAGAGGTTACCCTAATAACATGGCCAAGATACAACTCTACCCTAATCCTATACTGCGCAGACCCAGAGAAATGCGGAAAAACATCGCACCCAAGACTCATCACATGAGTACCCCTAAGGCGATCCACCAAAGGGTTGGCTAGTACTTAAGCTGACTCCATTCCCCAAAGTGGAAGCAATGGCAGCCATGCCCCGACTTGGATATAAACCCACCAAGCCGAGACACAAAAGCTATCAAGCGGCAAACTCCATATGCTCGTTAAAGATAGTACGGCCTATCAATGTCATGGTCCAGGATACTCATTTAGAATTAGAATGGTCAAGACGCCATATACTCATAATTCTCTATGGGTACTTAGTCAACACGACATATATCATACAATCAAACAGTCACGGGAAAACTTCCTATCATGTGACTAATTTCATATAAATCATATTCAAATATCATATCGCCTCATATCTATTAAGGCTCATTCATTCATTCATTAAATAAAACCTTACCTGAAGACAAATCCCCGACCCGAGTCCCGCGACGGGTCATCAGTCAAAACGGGGCTGACTAGATCGTAGTTTGACCAAACCCGTTTGGTCAAACCGGCTAGAACCAGAGTCTTAGCCATCGAGGCTTGAACATAAGGATATCACATTCATTTCATGCTATTTCATTCAATTTCTAACATGTGAATTATTAATTCATACGAAAACCCGCTTGACTTACATGATATCAAATTAAACTAAAATCTCGTATTATAATTTCTAACATGTGAGAAATAATAATATAATGAAAAGCTTTTAATTAAATAATTTCCTTATTAAAATTTCCCACTTGCTAAATATTACAAAACACGATAAAATAACAATACTCAAAAACCGTCACAAGTCCAAGGGGACCCACGGTTCATTTTGGACCGGTTTTGGTTATCTTTTCTAAAAAACCGTTTCTTAATATTTCCCGCATGCTTAACATATTTAAAACCCGTCAAAACAACAACAAAACAATCAAGTATCGACAAAAACCCAAAGAACCAACCATGGACCAATCCAGACCGGGTCTGAACCGGCCTGGACCGGCCTGAACTGGGCTGAACCGCCTGGTTTGGGTCGGTTTTCCAGCCACCCTAAACAGCCCCCATAACCGGCCAACACCAACAACAACTCTAAATTATTTCTAACATGTTTTAATTAACCAACAACCATTTTAACAATCATCCATACAAAAATCATGACTATGAACAAATCATCCAAATATGTCAAGAACACTAAACATGTCATAAAAATTCCATACAACATACAAATCATTTCTACTTATCATGTTATTACCAACAATCATAAATAACAATAATATGAACAAAAACAAAATAAACAAAGGTATGTAACATTAATTCGTCGACTAACTCGGAATCGTTACCTTAGCTAGCAAAATCAATTAGCACCCAAAATAAGAACAAAAGAAAAACCCGTCTACTAATCTTCTTCTAATATATATACGAGTCACCAAACTCGTCTTCAAAATCTTCCCCTATAAGAAATGACAAGAATAACTTTATTAGAATTAAAACTTGATTTTCCATAATTAAATGTTGAAAACGATTTTGTCGGATTTGAAATTAAACCGTACTTGAAGATGGAGAGCGGAGAGGAGATTCTAGAAATATAAGTTAGGACGGATTTGAATAAGAAATGAAGGTTTTATGACGATTTTGCTCAAGAACGACGAAGAACGATGAAGAACGACGAAGAACGATGAAGAACGATTAAAGAAAGTATTAATTAGATCTTAAGTTGATTTATTGTAAAATGAAAAGGTAGTTAGTGAGTAATGATGGAGATTGGGCCGTGTACATATAGAGGAAATATGGAGTCGGGTTTTGAAATTGTTGTTACGGAATCGACTCGGGTTTTATAATTAATTAAGGTAATTAATTAGATATAAATAGATTTTATAATTGTTTAATAAAATATCTAGATATGATTTAGATATTATGTTAATTAAATCAAAAGAAAGGAAATATCAAGTCCTAAGAGGGGAAAAAAAAGACGTGTGATCATAGGAGAATCGGGTCTGTTTTTAAGCGATTTGCGGAGTTTAAATTGACGGATCGATAAAGTTCCAAATATCTTAGATATTTGTATTAGTTTAATAATAAGTAATCAAAAGATCTGAAGTGAGTGGAAAAAGATGACATGGGGCGTGTGACTCATGTCAAAGTCGGGTTTCGGGTTTGTTTCGGGACTTAAGTTGACTCGGGAATAGTTAAATGACGTTCGGGTTAAACCGTAAAACCTTCTCTTAAATTCCGAATAAATTCAAAATAATTATATTAAATTATCATAAATTCAAATAAATCTTAATAAAAATAAATTAAATTTATTATTTTTTTGAATAAAATTTTGGTCTTTCAAATTACAAGGCGAGTCGTAAAAAGTCAACGAAAGTCAAAGTTGACTTAAAAATCAAGAAAAGTCAAAGATGACTTAAAAGTCAAGAAAAGTAAATGACGACTTAAAAAGTCCAGAAAAGTCAATGACGACTTAAAAAGTCAAGAAAAGTCAAAGACGACTTAAAAGTCAAGAAAAGTCAAAGATGACTTAAAACGGGATTCTCATGGAATCTCACAGAAATTCCAAATACGAACTCGGAAATTCCAAATTCAACTCGAAACAATAAATTCTAAATTAAAACTTAAATCTGCTGAAAAGTATCCGTAAAATATTTTCCCTAGAAAAATAGGGTACTTTTCGGGTTGTTACAACAATGCTTACTTGGCAAATAACCCCTAAAAATAGGCTTTTTATGAGACCACTTTGCTATGGGATTTAATTAATTGGAAAATCACAACATTGTGTTCTTTTAACAATAACTTGATTTTTCTAAATATAATAAATAATGAGAATCTATTTAAATTAGGCCAAGTTTATTAAGTCGATAATTGTAAAATGATTATATTTAAATCTATTACGAAGTAAAATGTAAACTAAATTATTTAACAGTACTCATGAGTGAATAAAATAAGTAATAAGGTAAAAATTAGACGTATGCCCATTTAGATGATGAATTTCCAAGACGGTCAAATTGTAAATTAAAAATTTTAATACGCAACTTTCGTATTTATATAAGAAAATAAATCAAAAGACAGCGAACAAAATATTTAAACCCAAATTCTTGAGCTATAGTCAAAAATCGGAATAATGAATAATAATATATTAGATCAAAAGATTGAAAATTTAAAACTAGAAAAAGTACTGAAATAATATCATTCATATAAAATAAAATGAAAATTTTTATAGAAAACAGAAATAATTTTCTTCAAGAAATTCTTCAAGGATGACTTTAATACATATAAAAATATCATATATACAATGTTAAAGAGTAAAACACACAAATATTTGTAAGATATACACCTTCGATTACCAACGTGAATAAATAGCTTTGATGACAGATCTAAACTAAGAAATTAGTAAAATTTGATAGGATGCATATTGTGTATGGGATTTTGAGGGAAATTAGAATAAGAGTGAAAATAATATAAAAGGAGTAAAGTGGAATGGAATATTGTAAATCTGGGACTGAGAAGGAAATGAGTGGCTGGGAGGGACTGTTAGGGCTTGGGGCGGCGTAAGGTGAGAGGCAATCAAAGAGGTGATAGTATATTATAGAATTTACTCTGTAAGTTATAAGTAGGGTTAGTAAGGAAGCGGCCTAATTTGTATGGAATTTAAGCGGCCAAATTAGGCTTCTACAGATAAAAATGTGATGTTCTGATTATACTTCTCAAACGAGACGGCTACTAATAAGTACGGAGTAAGTTAGTTAGTAAGTCTTGCTTAAGCGGGTACAATTCGTTTTAAATTTAAGACGGGTCGAATAATACCGCATAATGGTAATAACAACAATTGTGGTGATTCGGTTTGTATTTGACCTGTCTTAAGTTTAAGACGAATAATAGCCGTCTTAAACGAGAATTTATGTAAGTAATAATATGAAGTGCTCCATTTTAATAATTGCTTTTTACTTGATTTTAGAGATCAAAGTTATCAAACTTTGACCGTAAAGATTTACAAATCAAGAATCTTGAACATGGGTACTAAAATGTAATTGTTATTTTTTAGTTAATTTAACAGCAAATTCGTGCAATTTGCACGGGTTTAAAACTAGTAAGTGAACTAAATCGGTGAATTTTGAATAACGTTGAATCGACAATCAAGAAATAAAAATGCATGTTGGCGATTTTGGCATGAGCGGAAAACATAAAGCAAACAAATAATAAATCCTAGTATGGACACCTAGCTAATCTAATTAACAAGACGATTACAAAATCGGAAACCTGCTCCTTGGCCCCTTGCCTCTTCACGGTACACACTCCAAAAAGGAACCTTCTTTTGGAACACCGACTTCGGGAATCTCCGTCTTCATAATAATTAATTACAAAAAGATACAAATAAAATTCCTATTATACATTTGATCTAGAAAATGAAATTCATTTATTACAAACGGCGATACGAGATCGCAAATAAAATTACAACCGAATCGGTATTCCCTTACATTACGGGTAATACCGATTAAAATAATCTAGGTCATACTAGGTACAACTTGCATTAAAAAATAAATAAATGACATTCATTCATTCAACAATAACAACATAAATAAAATGCTGTAAAAATACGCCAAAATCGCCCTTAATACGTATCATGCTCATTCTAGCTCGGTTTTATTGATTTTTAAACTTTAAAAATCAATAATCAACACTTAAATCATATTCAAGCTTTAACTAATTTAGAACTCAAAATTAATCCCCACTCATTTTGTTTATATTTAATTAGTTTGAATTGATCGTATTTGTTAAATATAGAGGTTTAATCATAACATTTATGAAATAAACCCAAAATAAAATATAAACATCCTAAAAATTTGAAACCAAAAATTTTGAATTAATTTTATGAACAAATAACTTTGTATTCGACGGTTTTATCAAATAAAAACCATTAAATATAGTAAAACAGTGAAACTAATTATAAAATTTCACCAAGATGATATAAATCAGATTATAAAATGTACCAAAAATTTTCAAGACCATAAAAGGATGTTTCCATTTTATGAACATAATAATCTCACTTTATTGCCTTTTATCTCATAAAAATCAATAATCATGCAAAACTTAATTAAAAGTCACGAACTTTTACATAAAGTATGTACAACACGCATGTGAGATCATATAAAAATTTCATGACCAGAATCAACATGAAACTACTTTTAGTTAACTTTTAACATAAAGAATGCATATTAACATGATTTAAAGGCCATAAATCAAAATAAATAGCAAATCAATCCCTAAAATCACCAAATTTGACCACAACTATTTTGAGGTCAGTAGGTATGCATGAAAATCAAAAACCATTCGTGCAAACTATTTTTAACACAATGTTTTTGATTTTACTCAAGTTATCGTATAACACGATTTTAATGCTAAAAATCAACTTGCATGTAACAATTGAGCTCTAATACCACATAAAAGTCCTAGACATATAATTAGAATCCTTTATTTAGTTCATTAAATTACATTAACTTAATGATTTAGGATCTAGTTATCGTGCATGCAAATATAAAAGCATAAAAGAAAAGATAACACGAAAACATCCTTACATTGGGATTTTTCGGTTAAATAAGGGCACAATAAGAACTCATTCTTATTGTTCTTGAGCATGAAGTTAGTGGATGATCCTCTATAAAACAACCTCCAAAGTAGAAGGTCTCCTTCTTGTTGCACCCAAATTATCTTAGCTGATTATTAACTAGATAATAAGTAAGAAACAATACTACTAATGTTATTGTATTACTAAACTATTAATATGATATGAATATTAGTTTGCATGTGAGTGTAGATGTGACACCCTCAAATTTGCGGAAAGAAAAAAAATAATTTAACTACATAAAAGATAATAATACATAACGAAAGTGTCATAAATAAAAAGGTCATTACAAAACGGGAATAATATTATACAAAAGAAATATACAAGACGGGAGACATATCTCCCGTATAAATACGGAAAATAAAAAGAGTGTATAATAATATACAATCTAAGAACCGAATATAGGTCCAAGGTAAATACTTCGCTCGCTAGCTCGTCAATGTACCCAATGTATGCATCACAAACCTGCCAACCGCATTAAATATAAACACGGAAGCCACAGTCAGTGGGGAGTAACTCCGAGTTCTCCCAGCCACGAAATGTCGAGTTTAATTAAACATGAATAACATAAAAGCAATGTATATGGAAAATACAAAACTTAACATATAGATATGCTTTTCATGTTATGAAACAAATAACTAACATATAACCTAGCATATGGAAGCTATCATGTGAATCCGATAATAAAATATAACACGAGGTAGGGAAGCTGGTATGCTGGCTCAGCGGTTACCATGTAACATGGCCCTGATACACTCAAACCCTAATCAACACGTAATCATGTGAATCAGTTAACAATCGGGAATCCAAACTCTATCAATCTTAGCCGGCTTGCATCTCCCCTTCTAAAACTCATAGAATCATACAAACATGAAAGACCAATACTTCTATAAACAGGCATAAGTTCCTAGCACGGCCCATAGTCGATTGTAACTCGAGGCTATACCACAAGGTAGGAAAACATCCTAGTCCTAGACTGATCAGACCTAGCGACAACAGCTATTCATTCCCCGTCCCATGACATAACCGTCTATGAGAAACTCTACTAGGCGACCCCCTAAGCAGAGATGGCTAGTACTTAAGCTGGCTCCCTTCCCAAAGCGGAACTCTTAGGATGCCATGCCCCGACTTGGAGATAAGCCCCCCAGGCCGTGACACAAAAGCTATCAAGCAGTGAACTATATACTCGTTAAAGATAGTACTGGCCTATCAATGTCATGGTCCAGATACTCATTTAGAATTAGGAATGGTCAAGAACGCCATATACTCATAATTCTCTATGGTACTTAGTCAACACGACATATTACATACAATCAAACAGTCACGGAAAGAACTTCCTATCATGTGACTAATTGCATATAAATAATAATCAAATATCATATCGCCTCATATCTACTAAGGCTAATTCATTAATTAAATACAACTTACTTGAAGACAAATCCCGACCCGAGTCCCGCGACGGGTCATCAGTCAAAACGGGGCTGACTAGATCTTAGTTTGACCAAACCCGTTTGGTCAAACCGGCTAGAAACAGAGTCTTTACCACATAGAATTAGACATAAAAGTCAACATA
>JAIUZE010023205.1:0-26025 GCA_022085475.1 Heliosperma pusillum
GATGTCCTTGAAGAGGACAAGGTCCGTCTAGCTTCTCCCTTCTTAGAGAAGGAAGCGGATCAGTGGTGGACTCTTTCAGGTCCTACTGCGAAGTTGGAGCCTAATTTCGGGTGGGCTCGTTTCCGTGAGCTCTTGGAAGCGAGGTTTTATCCCGATGAGTCTATTGATCGAATACGAAAGAGGGGGGGGGTGAATTGAGTATTAAAAACTAGCCCCACTTTTTCGATTTATATGATATGTAATTAATTATTTGATCTTATGAATTAAAATCAACTAATTAATTAATCAAAGTAAGCGCGAATAACGAAATAACGAAAAGTAAAGAGATCAGAGAGAGGCACACGATTTTTGAAGTGGTTCAGTTTCACACGTTGAAACCTACGTCCACTATTCTCGATTAATAATTTTTAGTACCTTTCTACGGATTACAAAAATTACCAACCCACTCGTATAATCAACACTATGATTATAACTCAGATGAGTATCGCTAAATACTCTATACTATCTTACGCTAATAAGAAAGTACAATATAACTCACACAGATTCCCGTTAAAGAATTGTAAGCTTATAATGATGTACTATTATCCAATAACGTATTTCACTCAAGCGATTGATAATAATTGATGCACGACTCTTTTAAAAACAAACTCTAAAAATAATAAATATTTGCTCAAAGGTTTGCTTTAAAACGATTTTAGAAAATCAACACAAATAAAATATGTAGCCGTGTGAATGTAGTGTATGTCGTCTAAATTGCAATTTGTATGTGAATGAGTATTTATAGTAGAAGAATCATAGTAGATCTAAAACCCTAGTATAATATTTAATAAAGATATTTATCTTACCATAAAATAATATTTGCTTATCTTTTAGAAATATCTTTATCTCAAAATATTATTTGGTTTATCTTATAGAAATATATTTATCTTAATATCTCAAAATATTGTTGTAAAGATATAGTAGAATCCTAGATTAGGTAAACTAAGGAAACAACCTATGGAGGCCGAAATCCTCTAGCTCACGAAACCCTAGGAGGCACGCAACCCTAGGTGGCTCAATACTAGGTTTCACGAAACCCTAGATGGCTCAAACACTAGGTGGGCTAATTAGGTTAACAACAAATTGAGATAGAATATATTAGAAACCCTAGGTAGCATGACAAACCCATAAGTTGTATTACTAACCAATAGAATCTCATAAATATATTCTCTATTAAAATAATTGATAAATATAAAAATAAAACTCTTTCACTTTTGAAAACATTTCAAAACATTTTATTCCAAAATCATGCATCAATATTTTATCATTCAAAATCATAGACTAAAGCTATAACTTTTGAACATAAAATCTCTCGAATGGAATAGTTACCGAATGACGACCTATACTATCTAATCTTCACAAAGATCTTCAGTATACGGATCATCTCTTCATCTTGATCACAAAGACCCTCCATCTCGAGTCTTGTGTAGATTTATGTAGATCTTGTTTGAAGCGATTTTCCTTAAAGTTATGCCTGGTTAGCTATAACTTCCAAGTTCACTTCCAAAGTTATTCCTGAAGTTGGTATAACTTTGTCTCACAGATTTTATCAAAGTTATGCCTAACTTTGATCTTTCTTCTCATAATTGTTGCTAGCTATAATAAGACTAAAGCACACAATTACACGCATATGATATATCGAGTAAAACATATTATTACATAAACACATGTCATTATCAAAACTATGAAATTGGTCCAACAAATTCCCCCTTTTTGATGATGACAAGTCTCATATGATTTTCTCAAGAGATCTACTTAACAATGTGACTAAGTATGGTTCCCCCTCAACAAAGCACTCCAAAGTTATAGCAACTTTGATCGCAAGAACAAAACAACTTAGCCAAAGTTATAGCTTGAGAGAATTTAAGAGATAACGAGTCTTGACAAGGAGCAAGCTTAAGCAAAGACTCAAATCATATCATTTCTTCCCCCTCTTGGCATCATTGAAAAGACAAGAACAAAGACATGAAACGACTAGAATAACACATGTCAAGGCAAGAAATAGATATGCAAAATACGCAATATAACACGATATATATCAAGCAAAATAAAGTGCAAATGTTGATTAAACTACAAACCACAAAATATATTGTAGTTGCCATTGGGCCGAATAGACAATGTCAAAATAAGCCAAATGGGCCGAATAGGATTAGTAGTTTAAGAGTTAAAACAACCAAGGATAGAAAAATCAAGGCATTTTGGGTTGACGGATTTTGTTAGGATCGACATAACCGGGCCTAGTGCGGTACTCAAGAGTGGAAAGACGGTCAAGGCAATTTGACACATGAGAAGCTTGAGCGGTGAGGCAAACATCAAAGTTCCGGACTTTTAGCGAAAGAGCCTCCGTCGCATCGTATATAGTACGCATTCCCTCACGCATCTCCGTCCCGCTCTTAACCAACGACCCGCCTTGGCTCACCAAGAAAGTCATCCTATCCCTTTGCCTATACGCCTCTTGCTTACAATCAATAATATTTCGTTCCAACTTAGCAAGGCGATCATCCACACCATCCATCCATGTCCTCATCTCATGACTCACACCCGACCCACCTTGGTCACGGGTTGAGCCCAAAGAACCCATGCCCACGGCTTGAACAACCGTGTCCAAAACCGTCTCAATTTTCTTATCTTGCGCATCCAAGCGCTCCATAATATTTCCAATGAACACATCCAATTTTGATTCAATCACAGAAAAATCAGCCCCACCCGTCGGCATACCAGCCGAACTGCCCTTCACTAAAAACAGCAATTCCGGACCATTAGCATCTAACTTCATAAATTTCAAGAACGTATCACACATCTCATCCTTTACCGTGACCCCATAATTTTGCACATTAACAACTCCCTTTGACTCAAAGAGCCGAGACAACCACATGCCATACGGCAAGTCAAGAGTAGAGTAAAATTTGTCTTCGGTCACGGAGAAAGCGGTTTGTGAAATACGATTAAAAACAAGAGAAGGTAAATTAACCCGATTTCCTTCCAACCAATGCTTAACTACCAACATCTCATAACAAGCTATTTTATCCCGTCCTCCCCGACGTGGAATCACCGTATTCCATAAAAAGTTTAACAAAAATTTCAGTTTCGGAGAGACACTACCAGCCAACAAGCAACTTGACACCGTCGCCCCAACATCAAAATACTTCTTAACCTCCAGCTTAGCCATGTCCGTCAGTTCTTCCCATGACGTACTCGGATTGATTTTGATTCCATCATCAGGAACCAAAAACAGAGTACAAAAGTCCGTCACGGAAAACGAAACTGCACGGCCATTATAACGGCATGCAAGACTCCATTGTCTAAAGAAACAGAGGAAAAGAACTGGATTACCTCAATCGGATACACCGGACCCGAAAACTCAGCCACCGTTTCCCATTCTTGGAAATTCAGAAAATCCGAAAAGAATCCCAAAGCCCTATACTTGTCACACCAAGCCTTAGGATAGTACCGACCACCGTGTATTCCATATTGAGCAACCCGGTTCACCAATTTTCTTTCGTCTTTTGTAAGACGGAGTTTATCAATTCCCAACGAAGTTTCTTGTGGTGAAAAATCACGAAGAGTTACCCGTATGGTTTCCTCGGAAACCGTGTCAGTGATGTCGTCTGTGGCTTCTTCTTGGAGTCTTCCTTTCCCTTTGTTTAACCGTCTTCTCTTAGTACCCTCGAGACCCGCACCCGACTCGGTTTGGTTTGGGTTGGGTGATTGTTGTGTGGGGGGAGAAGAGGTGTTTTTAGGCATGCTTGGCTTGGGGGTTTTAGGATTTGGGTTTTTGGCAATTTTTGATCTAGTGGAAGCCATTGTTGGAGATTGAAGGTTGAAGGTTTGTGTGTTTGTTTGATGTGGGTGCCGTGAAGTGGTAGAGGAAGAGTAAAAAATTTGGTTGAGAATTAATGTGGTAAAAGTAATAGGTGGAAGAGTAATTATGATTGTGTAAGAGTAGGTTTTTACTTTTGTACTTGTGCACATGGGTGTGCCGTCCAAATTTGTTCTTTCCCCTTTTTTTTTTTTTTTTTTTCATTTGAATTTGGGTAGGAAAAGAATATTGGGTGGTTATTTTTGTTGGGATATGGTAAGGATAGAGTTTTGGTAAATAAGAAGATATGGAAAGGTAATATTGATTTTAGAATTTCGGCTAACATGAAATACATGGGTAGAATTTGCTCAATTTTGGAAAGTGAATAAGATAGGTTTTTGGCAAATAAGTGGTTCATAATTCAATTTCCATAAAACACTAAACATGCAAGATACTCACGTAAAATATATTATATTAAACACAAATATACTAGCAATGAAATATGCGGACACAGTCATATAATCTCGTCTTAATCTAGCCAGTCACGCAGGTTCACAAAATAAATAAGATGAATTTAATTGCTACCGATTAAACCAATTTCCAACCGCAAAATCTCAAAACGTCTTCTCGCTAACGCCTTTGTTAAAATGTCAGCCCATTGAACATCAGTACTACAAAATTCGAGTTTAATGTTGCCCTTTTCTACATGGTCACGCAAAAAATGATGTCTAATGTCTATATGCTTAGTACGAGAATGCTGAGCTGGGTTCTTAGAAATAACAATAGCACTCGTATTATCACAGAAAACAGGCATACAACCAACATTAACACCATAATCACATAGTTGTTGCTTTAACCAAAGTAGTTGAGAACATACCAGTCCTGCAGCAATATATTCGGCTTCTGCAGTAGATAATGCAACCGAATTTTGCTTCTTTGAGCCCCACGTTATTATGCATGGTCCAACAAAAGTAGCGAATCCAGAGGTACTTTTTCTATCTAACGAACATCCCGCATAATCTGCGTCTGAATATCCTACTAGATTGAAATTACACTCAAGTGGATACCACAAATATACATTAGATGTACCAATTAAATATCTCAAGATACGTTTAACTGCAATCATATGTGATTCCTTAGGACATGATTGAAATCTAGCACAGACACATACGCTGAACATAATGTCAGGTCTACTTGCAGTCAAATATAATAAAGAACCAATCATACCTCGATATGTAGTCTCATCTACGGACTTACCATTTTCGTCTAAGGTCAACTTTTTGTCAGTTACCATAGGCGTGTCCATTGGATGAGCGTTCTCCATACCAAATTTTCTGATTAGCTCCTTGACATATTTTTGTTGGTGAATCTTTATGCCTTCTTTGGTTTGTTGAATCTGCAGTCCTAGGAAGAATTTCAATTCTCCCATCATGCTCATTTCAAATTCTGAGGTCATAAGATCTGAAAAATACTTGCACAATTTATTGTTAGTAGAACCAAAAATAATACCGTCTACATAAATTTGAGCAACAAGTAAATCAGAACCCTCGGATTTTAGAAATAGGGTTTTGTCGACAGATCCTCTCTTAAAATTGTTTTGTAATAAAAATTTTGACAATCTGTCATACCAAGCCCTAGGCGCTTGTTTCAAACCATATAAAGCTTTGTCGAGTTTAAAAACGTGGTTTTGAAACTTGCTATTCAAAAATCCAGTAGGTTGTTCAACAAAAACCTCTTCTTCCAAATAACCATTAAGAAAGGCAGTCTTAACGTCCATTTGGAATAATTTCATTCCTTTATGAGCTGCGAAGGCGATGAGCAAGCGAATAGCTTCAAGTCTTGCTACTGGAGCGAATGTCTCGTCATAATCAATCCCTTCTTGTTGATTATAACCTTGAACGACCAATCGAGCCTTGTTACGAACTATAACTCCTGAATCATCCAATTTATTTCTGAATACCCATCGAGTACCAATCACAGTTCGATTAGGAGGTCGTGGCACAAGGTGCCATACTTTATTACGTTCGAACTGTTGAAGCTCTTCTTGCATAGCCACAATCCAGTCGGATTCTGCAAGAGCTTCTTTGATGTTGGTAGGCTCTATGGTAGACAGAAAAGAATAGAATGAACAAAAGTTATTTAATGTTCGCCTCGTTTGAACTCCCTTATTCAAACTTCCTAGGATACTATCCATAGGATGAGAACTCTTATATTTCCATTTCTTAGAGTTCCTAGGCTCATCATCATCTGATGAACTATCACTTTCCTCAAATGATTCAGAATCAAGATTGGTTCCCCCTGAGTTGGACTCTGGGGTTATAGCTGAAGTTGGTACAACTTCAGTTACACCATCTTGGTTCTGGTTCAAAGTTATAGCATCATCAGCAATAACTTCAGTTTCCTTTTCCTTGTTTTGAGAAGAGACATTCGTATCATCAACAATTGTCTCAGTTCTCTGTTCAAGGTCATTTGCGGATTTATCAAGTTCATCATTGATTCCTTCAATAACTTCTTCATTATTTTCTGGCACGTCATCTCTGGAGAGGCGAAAGTCTGGATCATTCATGTCCTCTTCTTCATTCTGTTCAACTTGCTCAGGCACATTATCTTCATCAAATACAATATGAACACTTTCTTCTATGCACAACGTTCTTTTGTTAAAAACTTTGAAAGCTTTACTATGATTAGAATAACCAACAAACACAGCTTCGTCACTTCGTGGATCAAATTTGCTCAAATTACTTTTTCCATTATTATGGACAAAACATTTACTCCCGAAGCAACGAAGGTGAGCTATATTGGGTTTTCTCCCTCTTAAAAGTTCATAGGGAGTCTTTTTGAGAATAGGTCTAATCATAGCTCTATTGTGCACATAGCATGCAGTACTTATGGCTTCTGCCCAGAAACTCTTAGGAAGGCCACTACACAAAAGCATAGTGCGGGCCATGTCCTCTAATGTTCTATTCATACGTTCCACGACACCATTTTTTTGTGGGGTTCGTGGTGCAGAAAAGTTATGTCCTACACCATTCTCCCTACAATATTCTATAAAAGCTTGATTATCAAATTCGGTGCCATGATCCGTACGAATGGAAACTAACTTTTTATCATACTTGTTTTGGGCGAGCTTCATTAGTACTACAAACTCATCGAAAGTTTTATCTTTAGTAAATAGAAAGATAGGCCATACATACCTGGAGTAGTCGTCGACTAGGACGAATACGTACCTTGATCCACCGCGGCTTCTAACTTTCATAGGTCCACATAGATCCATGTGTACCAACTCAAGTGGACGCTTTGTACTTACTACTCTTTTCGGTTTGAATGAAGATCTAACTTGTTTACAACGGGCACATGAGTCACACATCTTTTCTTGTTCGAATTTGATTGAGGGTAGACCCTCAACTAAATCCCCAGACTTAAGTTTCTTTAAAATCGTTGGACTGATGTGTGCAAACCTCTTGTGCCACAAGCATGAATCATCCACAGTGACTTTCATGCACGTAAAGGAACTTGTAGTGACTTTGTTTAAATCAATCATATACACGTTCCGTTTACGTGAGCCTTCTAAGATAACATTGCTAGTTCCTTCAACTATGATACGACAAACATTTGCATGAAAAACGACTTTGTTGCCTTTGTCACATAGTTGAGAGATACTTAGCAAATTATGCTTAAGGCCATCTACCAGATATACGTTATTGATAGCATGTGAAGAAGATATACCAATCTTACCTACACCGATTATGTTGCCCTTTTTGTTGTCTCCAAAGGTGACCTTGCCACCGTTGAAGGGCTCTAGTGAAAGAAAAAGATTCTTGTTTCCGGTCATGTGTCTCGAACAACCACTGTCAAGATACCATAGGTTATTTTCTTTCACTATTATCTGCAAGAGAATCAAATACAGCTTTTAGGTACCCACGCTAAGTTGGGTCCTTTGTGGTTAGTGACTCTATATATTTGATCCTTCCTAACCCATACCTGTTTGACAATTCTTTTCTTCTTAGGATAGGGTTTGCTAGGTTTATTATCTTGATTGTTGTTACGACGCACATTAGGTTTAAACGACTGCTTCTGATTCACATAAGGTTTAGATTTTGAAGGTACAGATGTGTAATCGAAAGCCATGTCATAAAACCACCTGAACTCATTGTTTCTAATCTCATCACGTTGAGATTCAGGTTCAGACTCATTAACACTAGACACGTCATGCTCTTTCACAAAATCAGTTTGATTTTTGTTGTCGTTAACATATTTAACACAATTATCTTTAACATGACCGTTGTGACCACAATAATTGCAAATCATATATTCTGAAAGATTGACGTACTTCCTTCTTCTAAAATCACGGTCAGAAGGAGTGGATTTGCACTTATCATGGTCTCTACGACTATAGCATTCATGACCAAGACCTTTCTTCATGTTATTATTAGACTGTTCGGTAAGGAAGTCTAAGACCTTTTGACTTCCTTCCCACTTATCATGGACTTTTCGTGCATGTAGGAGCAATTCCTTCAAAGACTGAATTTCTTTTTCACACAACGAATGATCTACATTCGAGTCTTTGGAGGGATTGTTCTTTTTGAAATTTTCACGAAAATCATTGAAACGTTTGTTCAAGATAAGTTTCTTCTCATTATGTTGACTTTTGGCTTGGGAGAATTCAGCCTTTAATTCTTTCAATTGCTGAGAAAGAAAAGAGTTTACTTTCTCGTGATCAAGGATAACAACTTCCTTTGCCTTAGCCTCAGATTGTAAAAGCTCATTGATTTTCTTCAATTCTAAAGTTATAGCTTCATTAGCTACAACTTTGGCTTGAAGATGCTTAATGTTGAGCTTCAACTCTGAGATTATAGCTTCATTAGCTATAACTTTAGACTCAAGAGCTTCTTTCTCAACATTTGTCTTGTCTGAAGTTATAGCTGAAGTTGCCATAACTTTAGACTTGAGCTTTTTAGCTTTGGCCTTAAGAAGTTGGTTGTCCTCAGCAATGTCAAGAATTTGTTCTTTAAGATCTTTCAATTCTAGACTCTGCTCATGACAATGATCTAAGGTTTCTTCAAAATACTTAATTAAAGACTTCTTAGATAAATTCTTAACTTGCTTTTTCAATTCAAGATGACTAACCTCTTCATCATCTTCTGAATCTGGTTCTGAATCTGAGTTGCCAACAAGACACATCCCGGATTCGCTTTCATTGTCACTGTCAGAAATTAGGTCAAGACTGACGTTGCTTAGACACAAGTTGGCGACTTCCTCTTCCTCTGACTCGTCGTCCTATGTGTCGAGATCTCCCCAGCAATAAGCCATCATCACTTGCTTGAATTCCTTCTTGGTTTTGTCTCGTTGATTTTTGTCTTTGATTTTATTCCATGTGGGGCAATCTTTGATCATGTGATCATTATCCCCACATTTGAAGCAACCACGACTTGAAAGAGACCCTTTTGACTCAATTGGCTTTTTGTAAGATTTATTAGTGTTGTTGTTAAACGTTTTACCTTGTGGTTTATTAAAGAATTTTTTCTTAAAACGTCTAGCAAACAACACTGTTTCATCTTCAAGATCCGAATCTTGTCTTTCACTAGATTCGGCGTGTAAAGCCACCTTCTTGCTATTACTATCATTTGCCGCATCTTCATCAAGAGTAATCTCATGAGCCATTAGGGTTCCAAGTAGCTCTTGATAAGATAGGTCAGATAGGTCTTTACATTCCTCAATTACCGTCACCTTAGGTCTCCATCGTTTAGATAGACTTCTAAGGATCTTTCTGGCAATTTCCTCGGTGTCAAAAGTTTTTCCAAGATTTTTCAATTCATTAATGATACTGGAGAAGCGAGTAGACATGCTGTCAAGCGATTCATTTTGTTCCATGGAGAACAATTCGTATTTTCGCATAAGTAGAGCTATGCGTTGCTTTTTGACAACAGTTGTACCCTCATAAGCTAACTCAAGACCATCCCATATTTCCTTGGCAGTAGAACTAGATGAGAAACGATCAAATTCAGTATGGGTCATGCCGTTTTGCAACAGACTAATAGCCTTTGAATTTTTCTCAGCTTTCTTATAATCTGCCTCAACATAGTCATCTTCTTTCTTTTCGATGGAAGTGCCTGTAGCCGTTCCAAGCATGATCTTATTAGGACCATTATTAATGATTAGCCAACACTCCCAATCGTTACCCTTTATGAAATGGGTCATCATATTTTTCCATAGACTGTAGTTCTTCCCATCGAATACGGGACACTTCAGATGTTTGGAATCCATTAAAATAAAATTAAATGCAGCGGAAAATAAATAAAAATAAAAAGATAAATGGATCAGACTACTTGCTGTAAGGCAATCAAGAGCACGAGGCTCTGATACCAATTGTAGAGTCTATTGATCGAATACGAAAGAGGGGGGGGGGGGGGGGAATTGAGTATTAAAAACTAGCCCCACTTTTTCGATTTATATGATATGTAATTAATTATTTGATCTTATGAATTAAAATCAACTAATTAATTAATCAAAGTAAGCGCGAAAAACGAAATAACGAAAAGTAAAGAGATAAGAGAGAGGCACACGATTTTTGAAGTGGTTCAGTTTCACACTTTGAAACCTACGTCCACTATTCTCGATTAATAATTTTTAGGACCTTATCTACGGATTACAAAAATTCACCAACCAACTCGTATAATCAACACTATGATTATAAATCAGATGAGTATCGCTAAATACCCTATACTATCTTACGCTAATAAGAAAGTACAATATAACTCACACAGATTCCCGTTAAAGAATTGTAAGCTTATAATGATGTACTATTATCCAATAACGTATTTCACTCAAGCGATTGATAATAATTGATGCACGACTCTTTTAAAAACAAACTCTAAAAATGATAAATATTTGCTCAAAGGTTTGCTTTAAAACGATTTTGGAAAATCAACACAAATAAAATATGTAGCCGTGTGAATTCGTGTGTATGTCGTGTTTTGCAATTAGTATGTGAATGAGTATTTATAGTAGTAGAATCATAGTAGATCTAAAACCCTAGTATAATATTTAATAAAGATATTTATCTTACCATAAAATAATATTTGCTTATCTTTTAGAAATATCTTTATCTCAAAATATTATTTGGTTTATCTTATAGAAATATATTTATCTTGATATCTCAAAATAGTGTTGTAAAGATATAGTAGAATCCTAGATTAGGTAAACTAAGGAAACAACCTATGGAGGCCGGATTCCTATAGCTCACGAAACCCTAGGAGCACGAATCCCTAGGTGGCACAAACTAGGTTTCACGAAACCCTAGATGGCTCAACCACTAGGGGGGCTAATTAGGTTAACAACAAATTGAGATAGAATATATTAGAAACCCTAGGTAGCATGACAACCCATAAGTTGTATTACTAACCAATAGAATCTCATAAATATATTCTCTATTAAATAATTGATAAATATAAAAAATAAAACTCTTTCACTTTTGAAAACATTTCAAAACATTTTATTTCCAAAATCATGCATCAATATTTTATCATTCAAAATCATAGACTAAAGCTATAACTTTTGAACATAACATCTCTCGAATGGAATAGTTACCGAATGACGACCTATACTATCTAATCTTCACAAAGATCTTCAGTATACGGATCATCTCTTCATCTTGATCACAAAGACCCTCCATCTCGAGTCTTGTGTAGTTTTATGTAGATCTTGTTTGAAGCGATTTTCTTTAAAGTTATGCCTGGTTAGCTATAACTTCCATGTTCACTTCCAAAGTTATTCCTGAAGTTGGTATAACTCTGTCTCACAGACTTTATCAAAGCTATGTCTAACTTTGATCTTTCTTCTCATAATTGTTGCTAGCTATAATAAGACTAAAGCACACAATTACACGCATATGATATATCGAGTAAAACATATTATTACGTAAACACATGTCATTATCAAAACTATGAAATTGGTCCAACACCCAGCTTGGTGCCCACTCCTCTGATTGGTTGCGTGCGGTTCCTATCTATGGGTTGGGTCAGACTATGAACGGGAGGACTTACCGTAGTGTGCTGGGGTATCGTCTGGGTGTTTCTTTATTCGGGGTATCTAGGCCTTGTCCTGCTTGCTCTCGGGTTTTTGCTGGTGATGTTTACGGGGACCACGCTGTCTCGTGTACTGGCACTGTGGGAGTCAAGCATCGACATAACCTTGTTCGTGACACCTTATTCGGCATTTGCTATAGGTCTGTTATTTCTTCGGGCAGGGAGGTGGATATCGGTCTAGTTGTTGGATATGGTTTCCTACCCTTCTCTTTTTCATCACTTGGGGAGTTGGGTTCGGACGCTACTGACTTGCTCAAGCGGATCCAGAAATTCTCGGTATCTCAGGATGCAGGGGCTCGGGTGGCCGCTTATATCTTCACTAGACTTACTTTTTCTATAGCTAAGGGGGTGGGGGCCCAGATTGTCTCTCGGCTCCCCACCAACTTCTTGTAAACTTGCATTTTATTTTAATGAAAGTTGCGCGCATCTTATAATAATAAATAAAAAAAAAAAAAAAACTTGCATTTTATTTTAATAATAATAATAAGGCTCTCTTATATAGCAGTAGGTTTCGTGGGGGAGGGGTCATGCATTCATCACATAGGACAAAAAGGAGGAAGTCGAAGCAAAAGCCCGGATCAGCAAACATACCCGATCGGGTTCACCACATACCCGATCGGGTATATTGTATTCTTCAATCTTTGACTTTCGTTTGATCTTCCCTTGGTACGTGACTTGATCTACCTTGACTCCATTGACTTTAAATTCGAACGGGGACGTAACTAACACCTCTTGGGCGTCATTTCCTCCCCTATTTGAGCTTGATCATATCCCCAAGGGTTAAGGGTCGGAGCATGAGGTTTGAGACGACTTTCGTCGACGAATAGCAAAACCGTCGCAACTTGTGCATATGAGCTCGGAATGACTTGAAACTTGTTCCCTTTGACTCGGAACCTCTAGATATTTATAGCATGCCATCTTAACCTCGCGTAATCGTCCTTCTTAGCTTCTCCTTGCTCATATTTCCTTCAAATGACGGGATTTGAAGTAGAAACGACTCAATTCCTACAAATGACTTTAAAGCACGAGAAATACTGCAAAGGAGAGATTAGCTCATAAAACCACTTCTTAAAGTGGATAAACCGTATCAAATCGAGCTAAAATGAGGGGATAAAATCATATAAATTAACACTTATCACTAGCCACAAACTCCGCTATCTCCTACTTCTTTCCCGACCACCAAAACGTCTTTTTCTTATCTTTGTATAGCTTATTACCCCTAGCCGAATAGAATTTGGTGAACAATGAACTTCTTTTACAATATTATCCTTCAAATCTTTGTCATCCGGTACACATCACCTCCCATCAAAATGCACGCTCCCGTATTCATGAAGTTTAAACCTAGAAGTTGTTTAGATTATTGTTATTAATTGATACTATGCATTGTAACGCTCAAGGATAATCCGGTACACATCACCTTCCTAAGATTCTAGGATCAAGAGGTTGTTTAGATCGGATCTCCTCATAGAATTCTGGCTCAATCATTAGGTCACGCATGCCATCCCCCTTCCTAATTACATTGCTCTCATATTCTTTACCTATTCCCTTAGCTTTATCATGGATAATGCGGTACACAAGGAAAGTACCAACTTTTGACTTAAATAATCGACAACTTCATTAGTTTTCCCTTCATGATAGATGATCTCCATATCGTAATTGTCAATCGACTCGATTCACCGCCTTTGTCACATAATGAGCTCCCTTTGGGTGAAGATATATTTCAAGCATTTATATGATCCGAATATACCTAAATGTCGCCCCATATAGACAATGATGCCATATCTTCAAAGCAAAAACTATCGCTCCAAGCTCGATATCATGAGTCGGATAGTTCTCTTCATACGGCATGAGTTATGCTGATGCGTAAGCAATCATCCTCCCTCGTTGTTACAAGACACGCCTTAATCCGAACTTAGAAGCATCGGTGTAAACCTTAAAGTCTTTACTCCCATACAGTAAGGCGAGAACCAGAGTCCTAGTCCACCATTCATTAAGGGTTTTGAACGCTGACTCACACCCTAATCCCACCTAAACTTTAGCATAAAGAGCGTCATAGGTCTTTTTATCTTTGAGAAATTTTTGACAAATCAACGATAATACCCGGCTAAGCCTAGAAAACTTCGAATTTAAAAGACATTCTTTAACGCTGCCCACTTTGAAACGCCTGCACGTTACTGGGCTCCAACGAAATACCTTCTTTCGACACGACATGACCAAGAAAGGCCACTTTCTCCAACCAAAACTCACTCTTTGAGAGTTTACCATAGAGTTTGTTATCTCTCAAAGTTTGCAACACGATTCAAAGATGACCTGCATGATATTCGCTAGCCTTGGAGTATATTGTCGGTGCATTGGTCAAATCGAACGGCATCACGATAAACTGGTAGTCCCCATACCGAGTTCGGAACGTCGTCTGCCGAATATCTCCATCTCAAACTCTATCTTGTGGTTGCCTGAACGAAGACCTATCTTGGAAAATACAATTGCCATGTTCAATTGATCAAAGAGGTCATCAATCCTTGGCAAAGGATACTTTTTCTTCACAGTTATCCTATTCAACTCACGATAATCGATGCACAACCACATACTGATGTCCTTCTTCTTTACAAACACGATTGATGCACCCCAAGGGGATACACTATGCTTCAAATGTAACACCCCACCACTCTCGAAGCCTTTAAGCAAGGCCTTACGAGTGTGGGGGAGTGCTACGCCTCGGTTTTCCGAGGGTAGGATGTACCAAATCAATAACCTCAAACAACGTTCATTTACATTTATTTAATAAAAGTCCAACTACAAAACAAGGCCGGTCAAATACAAATTACATACAAGTCATCTAAACTTTACTACAACAGTCATTAACACATCCAATCCCAACGTCAAGCCCGAATCATCATCAACTCATAAATCAACACCTGCTAAACAACAATTTACTATTTGCCGGAAATATCGAATGGGTCATGGTACGATTACAAAATGCAATTTTCAAAATACGGGCAGTCAACATATACATAATCAATAACAAATGCACCGAAATACAATTATCACACATATCTGGTGCCATCGAGTAGCACAATGTCATGTCTAGGCACGCCGTAGACACAATGAGCTCTACCACAGCAGGCAGCCCAGACCCAGATCATAACCACATACACTTTCTCTTCCATGGTATGACCACGATAAGCGACCCACATACTCTATTTAGCCGGTTCCCACAACTGCTCCATATAATTAACCACTCCAAACACCAAAACATCACAATCATATTAATTAACCACCTCCAATCAATATATCATAACCATATTACAATACACACCCAATGATCACTCATATATACGTCAACTGAGAAGGATTCATCTACCGTTTAGCATTGCAAGCAATCATCATAAATGAGGAATCCAATCACAAGAATCATCATCAATGGAGTCCGAGCACCCAATCAAGCACACTCAACAAGCAAAAAAAGGGCATGGCATTTCATCAAACTCCTTGCCTACAAGAATAAAAATAGTACAATCACTACCAATTCTAATGATACTAAGCGACCATCATTAATCTACTCGAAACCGACACTACAAGCTATAAACAGAGAAAATTTAACCAAGGTAAATAAGAAGGAATAGGAGACATAAGAAGCTCACCAAAATAATCGAGAGAGAGAAATGCAAGACTCAACATATAAAGAAGCTCCATTATCAAAATGATCATAGGATGAAGATCACCCACCAAGCTAAATCAAGTGATTGATTATTATTTGAGAGATTTTTAGAGAGAGGTTAAATGAACAGAGCTAAGGTAGGTGTGATAGAGTGAGAGAAAATAATTATAACCCCTTTCACAAGACATAAAGCTGATTTTGAGAAATAGCTGAACTGACAAGAACTCGGTCAAGTAAGGCATACTCGACGAATAAAAACTACTCGACTGAGTTTAGGCTACACGGTCTTGTGTCTAAAACCTGAGTCATAACTCAAATGACGACCGACACCTGACAACTCGGTTGAGTCACCAACCTACTCGATTACTTCACTCGATCAAGTCCTCAACATACTCGACCAAGTAACCCACTTACTCCGTCAAGTGACTACTTAACTCGACTGAGTAACCAGTAGATTTGGTCGAGTGTAGATACCTCGGTTCTACAACTTCAGTTAACCACCCAGTGATGATTGGGCCGCATGTTTGGTACACGAAACTATTTATGACAGTTCGTAAGTTTATCGTCAAGTGATATCTCAAACACTTGTTTCTACCCCTTGGTCGTCATCTATGCACCAGTACGGTCGTTTTGACAGTCATTAGTGTTCATTTGGAGTCCGGGTCTAAAACCACTTCATTTTCAAGAAACCGTTTTAAAATGCCGAGTCGGAACGTTCTAGAATATTCTGGATATTTAATAAATCTTCAAATTCTATCTTTTTTGGTAAATTATATCTCATATCTTTTTAAAATGAAGTATAGATCTACCGCAATTTCATAATAAAAACGTGGAAATCTTTCTTCTGAGAAGGAAACCTCTGGGGAAATAGCGCAGCAAGTGCTGCGTCCTTTTGGAGGATCGCAGCTCCTGCTGCGCCCCTTCTCCAACCTGTTTTCTCCATTTTTAGAATACTTTCGTGATTTCTTTCCAAAGTTTGAGTTATTCCAAAACTCTTCATATTTTCTAGTATTAAAGGAGACCTCTGATCTCACTTTTTTGGCACTCCAATGTTCTGCCCTTCTCTTCTCTCTTTGCATTCAACCCTTTGCTCTATGCTTTCGACACCTACGTACTTGATCAATCGACCACGTAAGCTCAGATAATTCTGAGTAACCGTCACGTTGCATGATCGACCAATTTGATCACTACACAATCAACTAATTCAATCAATCAATTTAAATCCTCTAACGAGGGCACTTTCTACGTACATTCGAGTCGAGCAATCATTATTAGTCATAATATCACTCCCAATCTATCATTTAGTTTTCAAATCTTTTCTTTTTCTTCAAATCTCCGATTCGAATATATTTCTGACGTGGATCTCGTAATCCGTTGTAATCTTATTTAATCATTGTAATTGTATGATTTTGATTTTTCCTCATATGTGTTATTAATGCTAAATCTCCAATTTCGACACAATTGAGTACTAATTAAATGTTCACCGACATAGTCTCATTCACATGCTTAGATTAAAATGTTGGATGTTGCATTGCATGAATATAATCGATAACATATCAAATACGAACGGTTTCCCTAATCATTGGTAGAGCGGTATACACCGGAAGCTACAATTGCAAGAACTTGAGGAAATTCGCCATGATGCATATGAGAACTCCTCAATTTACAAGGAGAAAACAAGGAAATGGCACGACGGTATGATAAACCGTCGGGTTTTCAAATAAGGGGATCAAGTTCTTGTTTTCCAAAATCGTTTTAAACTCTTCCCGGGTAAGTTGAGGTCTAGATGGTTTGGACCTTACACCGTCAAGAAGGTGTTTAATCATGGAGCAATTGAGGTGGAAGGGCCCGGGGATGGAAAACTAATCAAGGTGAATGGTCACTGCCTCAAGCATTATTTCAAGGGACGTGACGGGGAGGGGGAAGAAGAGGTCTTACTTGAAGACCCTGTGTATGAAGATTAAAAATCTTGGCGCCACTAAGTCGAGCCATCGACTCTAAATAAACGGCAAACCGTGTAAATATGCTATTGTTGTGAATAGTTCATTTAAGTTTCATTGTTTATTTTTAATATTTCAATTCTTTTTAAGTAATTAGAATTTGCATCAATCAAAATTTTTGAAGTTACTAACGATTTTGTGAAGATTTTGCAAGTTTTCGGCCGTCTCGAGATGCGTGCCACGGATAAAAAATGCGAGACTCGGTGAAATTTTGATATTGAAGGTTATTAAGGGTCATTGGAGTGAAAATCGGAGTCTAGTGTTGTTTGGAAGAATCATCCAAAATTTGGCTAAGTGCAAAATTGAAGAAATCCGGCAGTGGATTACGCTGTCAGCGTCCCAGAACGCTGCCAGCGTCCCTGGGCGCTGCCAGCGTCGAGACCTGATATCAGCTCCTTCATAGCCTCACAAGCACGAGTTCTTCAAAACACTCCTATCTTCATCTTTCACGAAAAAAACCCCAAAAATCAACCTCAATCCCTCAAATCTTCACCTTTCTTCACCAAATCTTCAGAAAACTTCATCACAATCAATCAAATTCTTCATTCTAACCTTCATTCTACTTTCAAACACCTCCAAATCAACTCAAATCACTAAAAATCTCAGAAATTTTCCTTTAGAAAACCTAGAAATTCTTCTTCAAATTTGATTTTAAGGAGCTTTTAGTGGCTTTTTAAAGGGTTGTGAAGGGTTCTTTGCTTATTCTATTCATCAAGGAGCTAAATTTTAGTGGAATCGGGAAGGTATAGCTTAATACTTAACTTTTTCCATTTTGTTCATCAATTTTACTCGAAAATTAGGCTTGATTAGTCTTCTTTTGAGTTTCTTCTTGCTCTTGTTGATTGTTTAGCTAGGATTGGTGAAACTTTTTCTGAGTAAGGCATAAGAATTCAACAAACACTAAACTTTTGAGGTGTTGAGATTGTTGCACACCAAGTGTTTGTTGAATTGCTTGTTTGAGTGAAAAACTATTTTGAGTGTTTGTTTGTTGTTTTACTAGTATTGTATTGTTGTAATTGTTGCCGGAAATGGCTCCAAAAATCTCCAAATTGTTTGGGAAGGGAAAGAACAAGAGGGCCGCAGTGAGTGAGCCCGACACCGATGTTGAGGTGGTTTTCATGGGTTATGAGAGGTTGAGTGCACAACACAAAACAATTTGGGACAAACTCACCAGACCACGACAAAAACCCCTTATAACCACAAAATTCTTCTCCCCAAACACCCTCCGTGCATTGAGAATGCTTGACTTGACGAGGGATATGCTAGCTAAAGTTGGGCTAGAAGCTTATCTCGAACCGGACTCTTGGGATTACACCTGTAAGAGTTTCGCGTACGAGTTCCTAGCTACCTTGTCCGAGTTGGACGTACCCGATGGGAACGAAAAAGCCTACCGTTTCCGCCTACACCAAAATTGGCACAATGCCCCAATTTCAGAAATCCTCAAAATCACCAAAAACCCCGAAGAGATAAAATGCCCCACGGGGGAAATGTACAACATGTGGAACCAGATTAAGGGATGTGTCATTGCATCTAAGGATGCAAAACTCTCCACCATCACCCACCCCGTGATTAGACTCATTACCCGTTTCCTTACCACCGTTTTTAACTCCGCCGGAGAGCCCGCTAAGGTACCGGAGAAAATTCGGTTGTGTTTGTGGACTATGCTCCCGGGAGGGGTGGGGGTACCGGATTGGGCGGACTTGTTCATGAGATCTTGTATTAAGCACCGCCAAAAATCCACTAAAGCAAGTATCCACCTTGGGGGGATGATTTCATTTTTGGTTCAACATTATGAAGGGGGGATTGATGAAGAACAAGAGGTCAATTCTTGTAAGGGATTAACAAAGTACAACCACTTGGGGTTAGAGGATGTGAACATGTTCAAAGTTAGCAAGTTGGAGCCTTTGAGAGGATTAAGGTTGGGAAGTGATGGCCTAAGCTACATGAAAATGCCTCGACCTTTAAACAATCCTTTACCTAGGGGGCCAAAACCGGAGAATTTCTTTTGTCCTAGGGAAGAAAGTTTGAGGATGAGTAGTAGTGAGGCGGAGGAAGAGGAAGTGCCCTTGCGGCAAAGGAGGCAAAGGAGGCAAAGGAGAGAGCAAGGTGAGGGGAGTGAGCAACTTATAGAGGAGAGGGAGATCCTCACAATTGAGGCGGGACCTTTCCAAAACCCACCAACACAACAACAACAACCACCACCACCATACCATTACCAATCATCTTACCATAGCCACCAAGACACCAACACCCCAATGTATGAGGCGGAGACTCATGCTGGCACCCCAATGGAGCCATGACAACAACAAATGGCATCATACTTTGCTAGCACAAACGATGTCCTCAAGCACATAAGTGGACGGGTGGACGACTCTTATAGTTGGCAACAAACCCAAGGGGGTAGGCTTGAGTCTTTAGAGGATTGGCACAATGTGGTGGAGGCAAGGGAGAGGTTGAGAGAGGAGGCCTATATGGCCCAACAAGCGGAGTTGAGGAGGATAGTGGAGCAGCAAGAGGAAGACCGCCTTTGGAGGGAGTAACAAAACCAAAGGTGGAAAGAACAAAATGACATGTCGGTGGCACGAAATTCTTGGAGGGAGCAAGCCACAAACCATTTCCAAGCTCAAAATGAGCGCCACCACACCTACCTTCACGATTCATATGAAGACGTGGTGGCACAAGAGGATGTGTATGGTTTGGCTAGCTCACTTTTCGGCATGACCATCCAATAAAACCCCGGCTACCCCACTTCTTACACACAAGAGGCCCTTGATGAAGGCCTAGAGAGGAGAAGAAGAGTTAGAGAAGAAAGAGAGAGGAGGAGAAACCGAGGAGGTTCCTCGGGTTCTTCTCATTTTAACAATTGATGAAGCATCCCACCCTTTCCCCTACAATGACGACATTGTATAATCTAAGTGTGGGGGAGAGGATTGTATATACTTTGTCTTATTTTGATTCATTCTTTAGCGTTTATTTTGAAAAAGAAGAAAAAAAATGAAAAGAAAAAAATTGAAAATCCCGGCTAAGTGAAAACCCATAAGGGTGGGCGCCTAGGCAAAAATTGAAAAGGTGGCCGAGGACGGAATGAAAACCCGAAAGGGCGTTCTGAGCAAAATGAAAAATCGTGTTGCGAGCCACCAATGAGAGGAAAGGAAAAACTAAGGTGAAAACCCGAAAGGGCACCTTAGGCAAAATGAGGGATTTTCAAGAAAAAAAATTGGAAAAAGAAAAAGAAAAAAAATTTGAGCAAACTACTTCCGATGAAGAGGAGTTTTGGAGGGAAAAGAAGGGAGAAATAAGGAGGAATTTGGAAGGAGGCTAGCTTAGGATTTTTTTTATTTTTCTTTGAGTCACACAATATTGGTTCCAAATCGGTGGATTTCGTTTGTGGGTTGCTTGGTTGTGCAATTTGTGTAGTTTGGGGCCAACCAAGTGACCATGCTTTACATTGGTGGAGTGATAAGGGGGCGATATAAGTAGTTGTGAGATTGATAGGAGTTCTTGTCGGTCACTTTGCTTCTACCTTGGGATAAGGTGAGAGTGACCATTACCATCTCAGAGTATAAGAAGGGAGGATGTGTGGATGAGTCAGAGTTGGTGGTGTGTCGAGTCTTGTATTGAGGGAGTTATAAGTAGGAAGTGGTAAGGGAAGAGTGTGTCACAACAACCTTGAGTCATTTTCTTTTAATAGGTAGTTGTGTTTTGAGGGAGATATAAAAAAGGTAGTGGTGAGGGAAGAGAGGTCATCACCTTCACACGCTATGTTTGGACTCGCGGTTGTCTTGCTAATATCGAGTTTTACTCGGGACGAGTAAAAGTCCAAGTGTGGGTGTAACAACCCGAAAAAGGCCAATTTTTCTAGTAAAAATATTTACTAACACTTTTCAGTAGAACTTAAGTTTTTAAAATAGGAATTTTTGTTCGGAGTCTTATTTTGAAATTCCGCGTTCGTATTTGGAATTTCTGAGGGATTTCATGAAAAGACCGTTTTTAGTCATCTTTGACTTTTCTTGACTTTTAAGTCGTCTTTGACTTTTCTTGACTTTTTAAAAAGTCGTCATTGACTTTTCTTGACTTTTAAGTCGTCCTAAACTTTTCTTGACTTTTAAGTCATCTTCGACTTTTCTCGACGTTTCAGTCAACTTTGACTTCCGTTGACTTTTTCCCGACTCGCCTCATAAGTTGAAGACCGAAATTTTATTTAAAAAAATAATATTTTTGATTTATTTTTATTTAGATTTATTAAGATTTATCATAATTTAATATAATTATTTTGAATTTATTCGGAATTTAAAGAATAACGTTTACGGTTTTAACCGAACGTCATTTAACTATTCCCGCCTCATCGTAAAGCGCGAAACAAAATCGAAACTCGATTTTGGCATGAGTCACACGCGCGTGTCATCGTTTTCCACTCACATTAGATATTCTAATTGTTTTGATTAAACTAATCAAAATATCTAGATATTTATTAACTTTATCGATCCGTCAACGAAGATTACGCAAATCGCTCAAAATCAGACGATTTCTCACCATACCACACGGCTCAATTTGCTCTCTAATAGACCTTGATATTTTCATTTCTTTTGAGTAATATATCATAATATCTAGATATTTGTTGTAATTAACTTTATCGTTAATTATATTTAATCGTTTACCGTAAAATAATTATTAAACAACCGAGTCCAATGACGAACAACCATTTCAAACGCCTACATCCTTATTTTGCCTATATTACAACGTCACACACACCCCTTACCCTCACCAACAACTTTTCATTTTTACAACAACTCAAATTAAGATCAAAACATCACTTTATTTAATCGTTCTTCGTGTTCTTCATCGTTCATCAATCGTTCTTCATCGTTCTTGAGCAAAACCTCCATAAATCCTTCATTTCTTAATTAAATCCTTCCTAATTTATATTTCTAGGATCTCCTCTTCACTCTCCATCTTCTAGTACGGTTTATTTTCAATTCCGTCCAGATCGTTTCATCACACTTTAATTTGAAATTTCATATTTTTAGTTCTAATAATGTTTTCTTGTTATTTCTTATAGGGGAAGATTTTGAGACGAGTTTGGAGACTCGTATATTTTGGGTGAAGATTAGTAGGAGGGTTTCTTATTATATACTTCTTATTATTATTTTGGTGCTAATTGTTTTGGCTAGCTAAGGTAACAATTCCGATTTACTCGACGAATTAATGTCACATAGCTTTAGTTTTGGTTCATGTTATGGTTATTTATGATTTTAGTTCGTAACATAGTCTTTGGTTTTGTTTCTTTTGATTTTGGTTCATCTTTTATTTTGGTTCATATTATTATGATTTAGGGAGTTTTAGTAGTAACATGATAAGTTATGATTTTTATGATTTTGTATGAATTTATAATATGTTTAATGATCTTGATGAATTTTGATGATTTTCCATAAGTTATGATTTTTATGATTTTGTATGAATTTATAATATGTTTAATGTTCTTGATGAATTTTGATGATTTTCCATAAGTTATGATTTTTATGATTTTGTATGAATTTATCATATGTTTAGTGTTCTTGGTAAATTTTGATGATTTTCCCTAAGTTATGATTTTTATGATGTTGTATGAATTTTGATGATTTTAATAAGTTATGATTTTTTTTATGTTGTCTAGGAAATTTTAATATGGTTAGTGTTCTTGATGAATTTTGATGATTTTTCATAATAATGATTTTTGTATGATTGATGGTTAAATTGGTTGTTAAAATGGTTGTTGATAATGAAAAATCATGTTAGAATTAAGTTGTATGGGTGGTGGTGTTGGCCGTGGAAGTGGCCGGTTATGGTGGCTGCTGAACCGGACCAAACCAGACCGGTCCAGGCCGGTTCAGACCCGGTCTGGGTTGGTCCATGGTGGGTCCGGGTTTTGGTCTTTGGGTTGTGTCGATGTTTGATTGTTTAATTGTTGTTTTGACGGATTTTAATTACGTTAAAGCATGCGGGAAAATATTAGAAATCGGTTTTAGAAAATTAAAGCAAAACAGCCCATTTAAGTCAAAACAGGCCGTGGGCCCATCCAGGCCCATGTGGGGTCCGGCCCAAGTCAGCCCGTGGGTCCCACTTTGGGACTTGTGACGGTTTTTGAGTTATCGTCATTTTTATCGTGTTTTGTAATATTTAGCAAGTGGGAAATGTTAATAAGTAAAATATTTAATTAAAAAGGTTTTTCATAAATTATTATTTTATAGCCTCGAGTTAACAATCGGTAATCCAAACTCTATCAATCCTAGCCGGCTTGCATCTCACCTTCTAGAACTCATAGAATCATACAAACATGAAAGACCAATACTTCTATAAACAGGCATAAGTTCCTAGCACGGCCCATAGTCGATTGTAACTCGAGGCTATACCACAAGGTAGGAAAACATCCTAGTCCTAGACTGATCAGACCTAGCGACAACAGCTATTCCATTCCCCGTCCCATGACATAACCGTCTATGAGAAACTCTACTAGGCGACCCCCTAAGCAGAGATGGCTAGTACTTAAGCCTATCAATGGACCTCTTCAACAAACGTGGGGTGTTACAATCACCCCCACTTGAAGAACGCAACGTCCTCGTTGCGCCTGGGAGCATAACCGCTAACCCAGAATCCTCCCCCGCTAGGTGGGTGATCACAATGGAGCGTATAACAACTGCCTCCATCACCACACGGTCGCAGGGTTGCTATGAATTTTTATGATTTTCCATAAAGTTATGATTTTTAGGTTGTGTGGAAATTTTAATATGTTTAGTGTTCTTGGTGAATTTTGATGATTTTCCATAAGTTATGATTTTTATGATTTTGTATGAATTTATAATAGGTTTAGTGTTCTTGGTAAATTTTGATGATTTTCCATAAGTTATGATTTTTATGATTTTGTATGAATTTATAATAGGTTTAGTGTTCTTGGTAAATTTTGATGATTTTCCATAAGTTATGATTTGTATGATTTTGTATGAATTTATAATAGGTTTAGTGTTCTTGGTAAATTTTGATGATTTTCCATAAGTTATGATTTTTATGATTTTGTATGAATTTATAATATGTTTAGGGTTCTTGATGAATTTTGATGATTTTTATTAAGTTATGATTTTTATGTTGTTTAGGAAATTTTTCATATGTTAGTGTTCTGGATGAATTTGGGTGATTGTTCATAATAATGATTTTGTATGGATGTTGTTAAAAATGGTTGTTTGAGAATTAAAACATGTTGGAATTAATTTGATGTTGTTTGTTGGTTGAACCGTGGGCATGGCAGTGAACCGGACCAACCAGACCGGTCCAAGCCGGTTCAGACCCGGTCTGGGTTGGTCCATGGTGGGTCCGGGTTTTGGTCTTTGGGTTGTGTCGATGTTTGATTGTTTAATTGTTGTTTTGACGGGTTTTAATTATGTTAAAGCATGCGGGAAATAATTAGAAACGGTTTTTAGTAAAACCGTTAAAAAGGCCAAAACAACCCATTTTGCCCAAAACAGGCCGTGGGGCCCATCCAGGCCCATGTGGGGTCCGGTCCAACTCAGCCCGTGGGTCCCACTTTGGGACTTGTGACGGTTTTTGAGTTATCGTCATTTTTATCGTGTTTTGTAATATTTAGCAAGTGGGAAATGTTAATAATTAAAATATTTAATTAAAAAGGTTTTTCATAAATTATTATTTCTCACATGTTAGAAATTATAATACGAGATTAGTTTACGTTGAAATCATTTAAGTCAAGCGGGTTTTTGGGTATATTATGATAATTCACATGTTAGAAGTAGTAATAAAATAACATGTAATGAATATGTTGATTTTATGTCTATGTGATAAAGACTCTGCTTCTAGCCGGTTTGATCCAACGGGTTGGTCAAACTAAGATCTAGTCAGCCCCGATTTGACTGATGACCCGTCGCGGGACTCGGGTCGGGGATTTGTCTTCAAGTATGGTGGTATTTAATTATTGAATTAGCCTTAGTAGATATGAGGCGATATGATATTGGAATATGATTTATTTGCAAATAGTCACATGATAGGATGTTTTCCCATGACTGTTTAATTATTTGGTTGGTGTCGTGTTGACTAAGTACCCATAGAGAATTATGAGTATATGGCGTCTTGACCATGCTAATTCTAAATGAGTAGCTTGGACCATGACCTTGATAGGCCCGTACTGTCTTTAACGAGTATATAGTTCGCCGCTTGATAGCTTTTGTGTCTCGGCTTGGGGGTTAATCCAAGTCGGGCAATGGCATCCGAGAGTTCCGCTTGTGTGGAAATGGAGCCAGCTTAAGTACTAGCCATCTCTGCTTAGGGGGTCGCCTAGTAGAGTTTCTCATAGACGTTTATGTCATGGGACGGGGAACGGAATAGCTGTTGTCGCTAGGTCTGATCAGTCTAGGACTAGGATGTTTTCCTACCTTGTGGTATAGCCTCGAGTTACAATCGACT
>JAIUZE010023207.1:0-28591 GCA_022085475.1 Heliosperma pusillum
ATAACATGAACAAAAACAAAAGGGTATGTGACATTAATTCGTCGAGTAAATCGGAATTGTTACCTTAGCTAGCAAAATCAAGTAGCACCAAAAATAATAAGTAAAGAAAAACCCGTCTACTAATCTTCTCCTAATATATACGAGACACCAAACTCGTCTTCAAAATCTTCCCCTATAAGAAATGACAAGAATAATATTGTTAGACTTAAAACTTGGTTTTTCCATAATTAAAGTTTTGAAAACGATTTTGTCGGAATTGAAAATAAACCGTACTTGAAGATGGAGAGCGAAGAGAAGATTCTAGAAATATAACTTAGGACGGATTTGAATAAGAAATGAAGGTTTTGTGACGATTTTGCTCAAGAACGACGTAGAACGATGAAGAACGACGAAGAACGATGAAGAACGATTAAAGAAAGTATTAATTTGATCTTAAGTTGATTTATTGTAAAATGAAAAGGTAGTTAGTGAGTAATGGTGGTGTGAGTGCCGTGTAATAAAGAGGAAAATAATGAGTCGGGTTTTGAAATTATTGTTACGGAATTGACTCGGTTTTAATAATTATATTACGGTAATTGATTAGATATAATTAGATATTAAGTTAATTAAACCAAATATCTAGATATTATGTTATTGTAATGAAAAGAAAGGAAAAATATCTAGCTTAAGAGAGGAGAGGAGCCGTGTGATGTTAGAAGAATCGGGTCTGTTTTGTAAACGATTTGCGTAATTTAAGTTAACGGATCGATAAAGTTATAAATATCTAAGATATTATTATTAGTTTAATCAAAAGAATGAAAATATCCAAAGTAAGTGGAAAAAGATGACATGGGGCGTGTGACTCATGCCAAAGTCGAGTTTCGGGTTTGTTTCGGGATTTAAGATGACTCGGGAATAGTTAAATGACGCTCGGGTTTAAACCGTAAAACCTTCTCTTTAATACCGAATAAATTCAAAATAATTATATTAAATTATCATAAATTCAAATAAATCTTAATAAAAATAAATTAAATTTATTATTTTTCAAATAAAATTTCGGTCTTTAAAATTACGAGGTGAGTCGGGAAAAGTCAACGAAAGTCAACGAAAGTCAAAGTTGACTTAAAAACGGGATTCTCATGGAATCTCGCAGAAATTCCAAATACGAATTCGGAATTTCAAAATTCGACTTGAAACAATAAATTCCATTTTAAAACTTAAGTTTGCTGAAAAGTATCCGTAAGATATTTTACTAGAACAATTGGGTACTTTTCGGGTTGTTACACCTCCTCGCTCGTTAGACTGGAATGTCGGAACGAGGAGATGTATCCCTAATGCTTGTATGCATGTTTTAGTGGAGATATGATGACGTTGTTGGGAGGCGAACGCTATGCGTTGATCGACCTGGCCGTCAAATGTCGTATCTTTGCAAGGTGGTGTCATTCTATGAGTTCAGGTAAAATGTGTATGAGTTCAGAGAAATGTGTATCCCGTGGATGCGTATTGATCATACTTGCTATGTACATGGTTCTAGTGCGTGTCATTAACCGATAGAGATGTTGTCACCGTATTCGTACGTTTGGATGGATGGTTATATGTTGATTATTTGTGACCGTTGGATGACTTGGCGTGGTTTATATGTCGAGTCTCTATCTTATAAAGTATATGCCGCTAACGGTGAGATGCAAGCCCTAGTGAGTATATAGTTGCCTAAGGGTGTCTTCCCCGAGTTTGTCTATAAACTGATGCTTTCAGTTTTGTACCTCATACGCCTATATCTTTATATATATTGAAATGCTTATTTATACTTCTCGTAAATCACATGTATATATATATGTATACTTCTACTTTGTATTACCGTTTAAGTATGTTATTTGTGATATGGCTGGAAGAACCCGGAGTTACTCCCCACTGACTGTGGCGTTCATGTTTTCATGGATGAACACGTTGCTTGGATGGATTTTGCTTGTCTTTTTGGGTTCGGGTGTGAGCTAGCGGGCGTTGGCCTCGACGATTCACCCCTAGACGTTTCTTAGTTAGTTTAGCTAAACCACTTTGATATTTGATAACGTTTTGAGAGACTACGTCTCTTGTAGTATATTATACTTTAGCTTGTAATTATTTGACATTTCTCGTACTTTTCTTTTGGCATGTAAAAAGTTTCAAAAATATCGTATTTTCCGCTATATAAATTGCATGCTTGTTATGTTTCATTTCCGCTATCGCGAGGGTTGTCACAGTGGCCAAGCTCGAAAGGTATCTATGGTAGATAGTTCCGGTCAGACAGTTACTCTCCAGATCGAGGAAACCACTCTAGATATGATCATGTGCAAGTACGAAGTGCAATATACCTTGCATTGAGTGGGAGATTTAAAATAGGACAAGAGAATTGGTAACGCACACATGTTGCGAACAAGTGGGAGATTGTTGGAGTAAGTGTCCTCAACAATAGTGCGATAACTTGATTAAATATGATTAACGAGTATGACGTGTTGGAGCTAGTGTCCTCCACAATTAGTGTGATAACGTGTATAAATCTCTTACAGGTTCACAGGGTTTACTTAGTTTTCATACCAGTTGATTAACGTTTATCGATAACGGTTGGCTTGCTAGAAGTTTGACGTTATTGTCATTTTAATGGCGGTGATCAACTGGTCTGATGCGAGTCGTTATACACCAAAAATTAAAGCCTAAGTCTACTAACTAAAGAAGATAGCGGAAGTAGGGTCGATCTCCACAGGGAGGAAATTAACTAACTGTAATCTAAGTCTGTCAGTCACAGTCTGGGGTTTTGATTTGGTTTTAAACTAACTAAATAATATTTAAGGGAAGAGAAATAAAGGTAGAGGTTAACACGAAATAAATAAGATAAAGGAAAAATATGCTAGGATTCGGTCTACTGCAATATCGGCATCTCTGGGTCAACTAAGTCAGTCAATCTATCAATGAGAAGGGCAATGGTTTTCTCCTCTCGGTCTCAAACCACCCTATGGATTTTCCTAATTAACTCTCGCCCTCTTAGGAGTCACCTATCAATTCTAAGCAAGCCTTTCCCTTACAATCTCTCGATCCGGGTCGGGGTTAACTACCTAGCTAGTCTCCTGCGTGCACTCATTCGACTAACCTCAATTATATTGCTTAGATTGATTCTCATATTCAAGATTAACTAATATACTTTATCCTATCATGACTTTATTACAGTTTTCCTCATCCTAACATATAAGGGAATTAGCTATTCATACTATTACTGATACTAGCAATAAAGACGATTGAATATATGACATTAGACATGATATAATCGTAACTAACAAGCATTAAGAACAATAACGCAGCAATCAAGAATGGTAAAACAGTAATTAAGACTAGAACAAAGATTAAGAATAAAGGAGAGAAAAGAGTTTACAATCTTAGCAAATCCGGCGTAAAGAACAAATCCGCGTCGATAATAAACCCGAATGTAAACTTAAAGATTAAGAAAAATCAGAAACTAATGGTCAATGATAAGTGTCTGCTAAGTAGTCGTTAATAATTCATTAATGACGAACTAAGAATCTTATATAATGCATAACACGATTTCTAACCTAATAAGTCTACGGACTTAAGGCCCGTGACAGATTTCACTCGATCGAGCAGATGACAGCTCGATCGAGGTCTTCTCTAGCAACAAATCCTCTCGATCGAGTAGAGAGTCACTCGATCGAGTCTTCTTCATCAGTACTCCCCTCGATCGACCAAAGATATGGTCGATCGAGGTCCTCTGGCCTAGCATATAGTGTTGGTCGTGGCTTTGGACTTGATTGTGAGCGGTTTAACGCTTTCCCATGCAAGAGCTTCTGTTCCGTTCCTTCCATTCTCTTAAACGCATGCAAAGTGGACTGTTTTGGCTCGGTTTCCGTTACTACGCAGCTTGTACCTACAAAATGGTAATGAAAGTACAAAGTAGCCAAATAGGGGCATATAGTGACATAATATCACCTAAATGACATAGAAATGCGTGCATAAATGGACTACAAAGTCTATATAAAATACACGCATCAAACTTCCCCAAACCAAACCTTTGCTTGTCCTCAAGCAAACTAAATGCAGATATATGGAACTAAATGAACCTAGGGGAATGGAGTAAGTCTCAGAGCTAGCTACAAGTCAATGCTAAACTGTTTAATGCACTCATTCAATCGCTAAAAAGCTTAATACGAAAGTGAACGAATTTATACAATCTTGGAAATAAATTAGACTTTCGACCCTGCAAGACTCAACCAAATTCGGACTCTCATGGGTCACTCTTCTCTCAACAAGCAAATGGTAAGTAAATTTGTATAAGAAAGAGAGAAGAAAATATAGTCACTCACCTAGACTACGACCGACACAACATGCATCGCTAACTAATAAGAAAGATGATTCAAGCACCGTACACACGCATAACCACCGTTCAAGGACTATCACGTGCGGAACATTTGCAAAAATATGGATATGTGAGTCTAATTAGTAAGAAGGGGCTAAACAATTAATGGAAATGTGAGGGTAAATAGCCAAGCTAGTTCCTAACAAGACCGTAATAGAACTCGTTCCATTCTCCAACTATCAAAAACTAAGCTCGATGCCTTAACATATCTAGGCATATACAACACAAATCCCATAAAACACCTCGACAAATAATAATAAGCATAGGAGGTGTAAATAAAAAATAACTTCAGCCAATTATTTTTTCTCATTATATTTTTTTTCATTTTTCATTTTCTTTCCTTTTTTTTTTCTTTCTTGGCTGATCGAGGGAAAAACCCCTCGTTCGAGTGAAATAAGTCACTCGATCGAGGTAACATACATCAACATCTACTCGATCGAGCTAAAAGCTGCTCGATCGAGGTACTATTCGTCACCTCTCTTCTTTTTCTCGCAAATACCCACTCCAATCAATGAAAACGAGTCAAAAACTGACACAACAGTAAAATATACCTCGACTACTAAACTAGCTCGGCAAAGGTAGGCTCAGTTTAGAATGTAGTTAAGGGCAACAGGGCGATATGGCTTTATGTGGAGTTAATGGGGTAAAATGAGGAAAAGGGAGATGCAAATATTCTTAAAACACGTAATACCGACCACAAACCCATGCGTGCAGGCGATAAGAAATCAAAGTTCATATACAAGCAAATGACACGAGATGTGGGGAGTAACTACTCTCATTCCTAGATGAACTGGTCATAAATGTCACCAGTTATAGGCTCTAAAACTCAGAATATATAAGTAGTTTGCCAAAATGTTGAGTCAAGTCTAATAGTCAAATTTAAATTCCAAGACAAAATTCAATAGTTCACTACTTCGATTTTACTAAGTAAGTCAAGAATGGTGCAAAGAATAGCATAAAATAGACTTGTAGTGCAATTTAATCATGAACAAGACTCCAATGCGACTCGACTATATGCAAAAATAAACGTGATATTTTTGATTTTTTCAATTTTTTTCTAATTAACATGAATTGTAAACCTGAATGCAATACGAATGCAAATGCAGACGCAAAAGGATGCAAAACACTTCCCCAGACCAAAACAGACAATGTCCTAATTGGCTACAACATAACAGCATATAAGGGAAAGGGAAACACAACCTAATTCATGTTCCTAAGGGATGAAATATATACAAAGAATGGAAAAAATAAACAGAAAACCTCACAAAACAACAGCTTCCCCAAACCAGCATCAAACTGGGGAGCTAACATCATCTCCTCCCACCAGTCTCCTCCGTCTCCACCCTAAACGTCACGTCCCTCTCCTTCTCCTGAGCTAGCCTCCTAGCTGCCAACACCACGCGCTCCCTCGTGGCCCTCTGTGCCGGCGTCTCGTCCTCTTCCTCTCCAGAAGAAGAGGAAGAAGAAGAAGATGGCAAAGGATACCCACCCGCTGGGTATCTGTAGAACGAGGGGTGAGGCCATCCATCTGGAATAGGACGTCCTCTGTGGATATGGTCCTCATAGATAGGGAACAAGGCCAAGGCCTGATCCAGTCGCATATGTGCTATTTCCCGGCGCATATCAAGTAGCAAAGCGTCACGACGCCCTTGGTCCATGACCTCAGACGCCTCAAACAGGGGAGGACAAACAAAATTAGCCGAAAAAACCGACTCAGGAGGGGGAGTGGTGGTGGTGACAGGCGGGGGTGTGACAGTGGTCGTCCCAGCCTGTTGACAACCCGACGGCTCTCCAACATCCCTCTGTGGGGAAGCTCTCTTTTTCTTCTTAGTGGAAGAGGAAGGTGTAGTAGTGAAAGGTAGATGGTAAACAGGGGGAGGGGGTTTCACCCCTCTCGCAGTAGTGAGAGGTGAAAGAGAAGGTAATGTAGGGCAAGGTAAGACAACGGATGTGGAACCACATATCTTCCACATCCGACGCCCAGAGCCCGTGATCCAAGCAAACCCGACCATGACAGGTATATCTATGTCGACGCCAGGTCCTAAGCGCAAATGAGTCCTAGGGAAGTCTGAATCAAGGTGGCGGTCAATCCAACTGACCAGACCGCCACAGACTACGGCGCTAGACACCCTAAACTCTAGGTTCTTCCAGGGAAGAGCCACTAAGTAAGCTATGTTCAGGACAAATGGGGTACCGCTATCAACGTTCAGGTACCCTGCTAAAATGGCTAACTCAGTGTTGTTGATGTTGTTGGGTTCTGGTCTAGCAAAAATCGACTCGCCTAAGAGTCGTAGAGAATAGCGCAGCGAGGGGTGGTGAACGTGGGCCACCTTACGAGTGCCGTAAGGTGTGCGAGAAAGGGCGGTCCAAACCTGGGTCAACAGCTTCCTAGAAGCTGCCAAAAGACCGTCACTCGATAGACCCAAAACCTCCCCAAACCTAGCTAAAGTCCATGAATGCGACTCATTAAAGAGTCGGAAATGAATGCAAGCGCTAGACGGTGAGGTAGCATACATATCGGCCTGAAAAGTATAGGAACTGAAAAACTCAAGCATCGGTACTCGATATGTATACTCCCTCATCGAGGCTAAACCCGACATCCCCGTCCCGTTAAGTAATAGTCAAACATCAGTAAATAAACCTAGCTCCTCTAGGTCGGAACGGTGCAGAAAATGGCTCAAATGGATAGGGGAGGCAAGTAAACAAGATAACCGTTTCCGGTGAATGCTAGAAATGAATTGTACCTCCCTAATCCGTGGTAGTGGCCCAAGAGACTCCACGCTAGATGGCCGACTAGCAGCCTTGAGAGCCTTCTGTGGTGCCAATCGTCGAGTAGTAGCTAGCTTATGCGCGGCTAGCTGGCTGAATGTCAACGCCTTCTTGCTAGGAGTGAGTGATGAGCTAGAAGGCGGAGCGACCTCAGTAGTGGTCGCTGGAACAACGGCCTCAGCAGTGACCGTGACAGCAGTCGGAGTCTCAGTATACTTCGTGGAGACCGTATCAGCAACAGTCTTGGTAGTGGTGACAGCAGTATCGGTCACAGGTGTAGTCACGGTAGTGTCCGTCTCAAAAGTCGTTACAGTAGCAACGACCTCAGTAGCAGTAACAGCAGTAGCGGTCTCAACAGTAGCGGAAATCGCTTCTGTCGTCATCTCAGTGACAACTTCGGGAACCACGGTTTGACTAGGGACTGAACTCGACACCATAACTGCAAAGAAATCAACAAGAAACAATTAATAACATCTAATTCACTAGATTAATCCTATAATCAAATTCTAACTCTAATTGAATCGAAAAAAATGGGAAGGGATTACGAGTTAACTAGTAGAATAGTAAAGAGATACTTACTTGTTGATGATTACCCCAAAACAAATAGCAATTAATCGATCAAATTTGAAAAAATCGAATTAACAAACCCTAAATTCACGAAATCTTCAAATAAATCGAAATTAAAGGTGAAAAAGAAAGGGCTTTTCGATCAATTTCAATACTAGAGTACTAGGGTATATGTAATTGGTAATTAATTTGGATATTAACACGAATTACAGGTAAGATTATGCAGAAAAATTGAAAGATGAAGAACAAAGGGGAATTGGGATTGAGTAATTTGAAAGGGGATCGAAGACTTCTCTTATATAGGTAAGTTAGTTCGGTCGATCGAGTAGAAATTCTACTCGATCGAGAACTTTTTCAGGCAGGACCGCTCGTTCGAGTAGTTCTGATTTACTCGATCGAGGACTTTCTTTTGGTGATCCTCAGTTTACTCGATCGTTTTGAATTCCCCTCGATCGATTTGCATTCCACTCGATCGAGGTCTTTTTCTTCCCCAAGTAACAATTTACTCGATCGAATGGTTTTCCTATTTGCACAGCCTTCGACTTTTAGCAATTGATTTATGCTTCTTTTTCCTGCAAAAACGATACAAAACGATACCCAAAAAGTACCAAAAAATGTCTAATAGGAAAAGTAAATTGTTTATCTAAACTACGGATTATAACGTAACGTCTAATCTAAGTAAATAGTCTAATTGTCTAAAGTTCTAACGAAAACGCAATAAATTGTTATTTACAAATTGCACGGGGTTGCAAACCCGGCTAATAACCAAATAGTTTTGTGACATGGCCACCGTCAGGCCTTTGACTTGCGGAATTACCCTCAGCTGCGGTAATTTCCGACTTCTTTTTCTACACATACGATCTTTTCTTGGAGTCTAGCTCCACTTCCGAATCACTCGAATATGTGCGAACTCCTTTGTCCTTCTTGGACTTCTTCTTGATACTATCACGAGAACATGGCTCTCCCTTCTTCAGCTCTAATGCTGCCGATCTATTATCTGTAAGACAACACACAACAGCGCGTCCTCCAATTCGCTCCCAAGCTGGGGCGGAGGTGTTACGGTAGCAATAGGAATATCACAAACAGGAGCTATAGGCTCGATAGGGACCGAACCTTTGTCATGCATAAACAAATCAGATGTGATGTCAGCTAAGGCAAGTGCGTGACATGGTGAAACAAGCATGGGACCTTTACTAGCACGAGACTGAGTGAAAACTAGGTTCTCCCCACCTATCTGAAAAGTTAATGTCCGAAACCCGACATCAATAACCGCTTGCGCAGTATGCAAGAACGGTCTTCCCAAAATGATGGGAGTGTGAGAATCCTCAGGTATGTCCAATACTATGAAGTCGACCGGGATAAATAATCTCCCTATTTGCACAGGTACATCCTCTATGACTCCTAAAGGTCGGGACAAGGTCCTATCTGCCATTTGCACCGTCATGTTGGTACACTGAAGCTTGGTGAAGCCTAACCATTTGGCTAAAGACAAAGGTAAGACGCTAACACTAGCTCCTAGGTCACATAATGCATTATCTATAAGATAGGTACCTATATGACACGGTATGGAAAAGCTACCTGGGTCGGACAGTTTAGGTGGGCATTTGTTTTGGAGGAACGCAGAGCATTCCTCAGTCAATGCTACAGTCTCTACAGTATCGACTGACCTCTTACGTAAAAGAATTTCACGCATAAATTTCAAGTAAGAGGGTACCTTTAATAAGAGGTCTGCAAATGGAACATTCACCTTAAGATCGCGTACAATGTCAGCGAACCGAACAAATTCCTTCTCGACCTTAGCCTTCTTCAACCGACCGGGAAACGGAACTGGAACGTCAGGTGATCCACGTTGCGTATCCTTGACAATCGCATTATTAATCATCCGCTTACTTAGTCCCTTCGATCGAGCTTCTCGCTCATTAGGACCCATCGATCGAGTATCGATGTCACTCGATCGATCATTCTTGGAACTCAAACTGTTCGTTCGAGCAGCATCATCAGTCAAAGTACTCGATCGATCAACTGAACCTTCTTGATCGAGCTTCTGTCTTTCTGATTCACTCGATCGAGGAACAGTAACCTCTCGATCGAGTGAATTTCCCTTCAAATCATTCGATCGACTAGAATAAACTCCTCGATCGATCACAATATCAGCATCAGCCTTCAAAACATTGGAATGCGCACCAGAGATGTCAGCAACGGTACCAGCAGGACTGTCATAAGCGAGACCGCTTCGCAGAGTGATCATGTTTAGTGTCTCCTTGTTCTTATCGGTCTGGGACGGTAACTGGCCAGGTTGCCTAATCGATCTAGCTCCCGCCAAGTGAGCAATCTGCGACTCCAAGAGTTTAATGGTAGCATTCGTTGCTTGATCAGATTTGCTCAATTGGGTAGCTAAAGCTTGTATCATCGACTTTAGCTCTCCAACTTCTGAAATTCCTCCAGATGAGGAACTTGCTTGTTGTGAAGACTGGATTTTTTGGAATCCTTGCTTATGCGGCGGTTGATAAGTCGGCTGCTGTGGTGGAGTAGTAGGATTTAAGACATTCTGGCTCGTCCATCTCAAGTTGGGATGGATATTCCCCTGATTATAGTAACCACCCCCTTGACGATATTGTTGAAAGGAATAAACTTGCTCCTTTTCTGCAAGACAATCTACAGCCGTGTGACCAGTTTCGCCACACCTTTCACAAGTGATCACTTCATCTCGCTGCAGCAAATGAACCGCCTGCTGGTTATCTGCAGCCTGCTTCTCCCATTTGTCAAGTCTGGCATTCAGTTTATCAAATATAGCATCCAGACCGTCAGATTCAACACTAGCTACTGTCCGTGTACCACTTCGCGGATTACCATATTCAGCACAGTGGGTTGCCATCTCCTCGATCAATTTCCAACCCCTATCATCATCTATCTCCTTCTGGAATCTCCCGTTCGATGCGGCATCTAAGATAGCTCGATGATCATCATACAACCCGTTGTAAAACTGGTTACATAGAAACCACTGTTCGAACCCATGGTGAGGAACAGACCTCACTAGCGTCTTAAATCGATCCCAGGACTCGTAGAGATTTTCATGAACTGTCTGCTTGAAATTTGTAATCTGACCCCTCAAAGCATTCGTCCTCTGTGGTGGAAAATACTTCTTGTAGAAGGCCAGTGCAAGTGTAGTCCAGTCAGTAATGCCAAGTTCTTCTCTATTCAGATTCTTCAACCAATCTTTGGCATTCTCGGTAAGAGAAAAAAGGAACAAGACCTCCTTGATCTTGTCTTGTGTCACCCCTTTAGAAACTGGAATAGAAGAGCAGTAATCAGCAAAAGTCTCCATATGCTTTCTCAGATCTTCCCCAGCCAAACCCCTATACTTGTCCTGCTGAACAAGCTTGATATAAGAAGGACGAATATCAAAAGAAGTTCCATCTTCGTCCGTTGCAAATTTGAATCCCTGGGGTATACATGCAGCGGTGGGCTCAGAGTGACTAGCAATGTTAGGCATCTTCACTGGTACGGTAGTCTCAACAGTCGAATCTTCCTCGAAACTAAAACTGTCGAAGACGGAGTCAGAAGTACTCAAGTCTTCCTCCTGAACAGTCTTATCTAACCCTCTCTTTCTGCGTAAGAAGGTTCTTTCGGGCTCTGGATCAACGTTCACTAACTCGAGCCTTTGGGACCTGCGCATACACAACTATAGAGAGAAAAATAAGAACAGTCTTAAGGAATTAGAAATTCCTTAAGACGAGACAGAAATAAATAAACAGAAAATTAAATTGCCTATCCGGCAACGGCGCCAAAATTTGATGCGAGTCGTTATACACCAAAAAGAAAAGCCTAAGTCTACTAACTAAAGAAGATAGCGGAAGTAGGGTCGATCTCCACAGGGAGGAAATTAACTAACTGTAATCTAAGTCTGTCAGTCACAGTCTGGGGGTTTTGATTTGGTTTTAAACTAACTAAATAATATTTAAGGGAAGAGAAATAAAGGTAGAGGTTAACATGAAATAAATCAGATAAAGAAAAAATATGCTAGGATTCGGTCTACTGCAATATCGGCATCTACGGGTCAACTAAGTCAGTCAATCTATCAATGAGAAGGGCAATGGTTTTCTCCTCTCGGTCTCAAACCACCCTAGGGATTTTCCTAATTAACTCTCGCCCTCTTAGGAGTCACCTATCAATTTTAAGCAAGCCTTTCCCTTCCAATCTCTCGATCTGGGTCAGGGTTAACGACCTAGCTAGTCTCCTGCGTGCACTCATTTGACTAACCTCAATTATATTGCTTAGATTGATTCTCATATTCAAGATTTACTAATATAATTTATCCTATCATGCCTTTATTACAGTTTTCCTCATCCTAACATATAAGGGAATTAGCTACTCATACTATTACTGATGCTAGCAATAAAGACGATTGAATATATGACATTAGACATGATATAATCATAATTAACAAGCATAAAGATTAATAACGCATCAATCAAGAAAGGTAAAACAGTAATTAAGACTAGAACAAAGATTAAGAATAAAGGAGAGAAAAGAGTTTACAATCTTAGCAAATCCGGCGTAAAGAACAAATCCGCGTCGATAATAAACCCAAATGTAAACTTAAAGATTAAGAAAGTTCAGAAACTAATAGTGAATGATAAGTGTCTGCTAAGTAGTCGATAATAATTCATTAATGACGAACTAAGAGTCTTATATAATGCATAACACGACTTCTAACCTAATTAGTCTACGGACTTAAGGCCCGTGACAGATTTCACTCGATCGACCAGATGACAGCTCGGTCGAGGTCTTCTCTAGCAACAAATCCTCTCGATCGAGTAGAGAGTCACTCGATCGAGTCTTCTTCATTAGTACTCCCCTCGATCGACCAAAGATATGGTCGATCGAGGTCCTCAGGCCTAGCATATAGTGTTGGTCGTGGCTTTGGACTTGATTGTGTGCGGTTTCACGCTTTCCCATGCAAGAGCTTCTGTTCCGTTCCTTCCATTCTCCTAAACGCATGCAAAATGGATTGTTTTGGCTCAGTTTCCGCTACTACGCAGCATGTACCTACAAAATGGTAATGAAAGTACAAAGTAGCCAAATAGGGGCATATAGTGACATAATATCACCTAAATGACATAGAAATGCGTGCATAAATGGACTAAATAGTCTATATAAAATACACGCATCATGGTCCCTAAAAGTCACACCTAAAGGATGTGTTTGAGAGATATGATTATATGAAAAATATAGTCATATTGATGCCTTATATGACTAAAAGGTTAGTCAATGTAATGATGATACGATTATTTAATACGATTAAATAATACTAGCTGAGACGAATTAAATGTTAATTCGTAATTGAATATAAACTGTTATATCTAATTAATGTATATAATGTAATTATTTAATACGATTAAATAATTTAAGCTTAAATGAATTAAATGTTAATTCGTAATTAAATATAAACTGTTATATTTAATTAGCAAATTATAAATATACGATATTTATAAATGACGTATATATTATACAATATTGTCATAATTAATGATGTCAGACCAGTATTAATAAATCGACTACAAAATGTTGTATGGACTTATTAATATGTGACAACATAAATGACAATAATAATACATACACATATTATACATTAAATAAATAAAAGAGGGAAGACTCCTATCTTGACTCTATTTACCAAAAACAAGTAGAAGAAAAAGAGGGAGACTCCTCCCTCTACTACACTACTTGGCCGGTTAGGGAGAGGACAAGAGTTGTTAAGAGTTGTTATATAAACTCTTCTTCTCTACATGATCATCAGACAAATACAATTACTTTCACAAAAACTGGAAGTAATTTTTGTTCATTCTAGCACAAGAAAAGGCCTTTCTCAAAACATCTTGGGTGCAACGATTAGGAGAATATCGATCTCGATATTTGTTCTTAGGCCATATTGCTAGGACCAAAGGTTGATTCTAATCTTTATGCTTTTCGTTTATGACTCGTATTTCATATATTATAATTTCGTTATAATCCTTAAATTTCATGTTGAAATATTCCCTTGAGGTCACACCGAAAGGACGATTCCCTAATCAAGAAAGTTAATTAATTGTATATTAGATTAATTAATCCCTTAAAGAGAACAAGTTTACAAGTGAGAAATATATCTTATTGTAATATGATTAAATAATATTCAATAATATAATTGTTATATTAGAATGCTTATTGTTTATGAAACATTTGAGATAATCATGATTGGTTGATCATAATTACAATCAGTTGTAGGTCATATCAACCAAATATGAGATAACCCATTTTATATATATGTGATTATAAATTATTACTTAAAATATTAAGTTTGATTTATTTGACATGAAATTGTATTTAAATTAGTTAAATACATATTTATATTATAAGATAACATGTCACATGTCACATGTTACATATGTAACAAATGACAAAATGACATAATAAAATGGACACCCATGTTACATGGGTGCACCGGTTTTTGTATGGTGTAGGGTGAGGGTTAGCTTGTGATTAAATGTTCTAATTAAAGCATGAACATTATGATTACTACCCTAATATCTATAGCCACCCTAATATACATTGATTAGGCAAAAAGAAAGGCATGCCCTCTCTTTCCAAGGGTAGTGCCGGCTTTGGTGCTACTAATAAGGAGAGTTTTCTCTCCTTATTACTACTTGTTATCTCATTCATAAACTAACAAAAGTACTTAATCTTTTTCTCACACTTAAAACTTGATTTTTTATAAAATAAAACCAAGTTGATGTATTACTAATGGTTTAAAATATTACTAAGTGTAGTAATAGTTGTATTAGTAATATTATTTAAGGGTTCCATATGTATCATCTAGTATATGATATATGTGGAGATTTGGGATAGTCTAGGTTCAACTTATTGGAGTGCTTCTATGCTGGAAGCTTGAGGAAAATCATTCCATAATCATTTAAGCTCAAGAACAAAAGTAAGAAGGAGTCTTACTCTTGTGCCGATTTCGTCCATAACCAATGTTAGGAAACATGTTTTCTCCTTATTTTTGTTATATATAGTTAGCATGTAACTAGATCTTGAAACTAATTAAAGAGTTAATTAGTATTACTTAAGAAATGTCTTAAGTGTAGGTATATGAACCTAACATAAAGATGCGGCCCAATCATCACTGGGTGGTTGGCGGAAGGTGCAGCTTCGAGGTGTCTTCAAGTCTGGGATTCGTGTACGCCCTTTACTTATTGTGCTGAAATGTTTGTACGACATACATGCTGCAAAGTACTGCTGGTTCCATTTAGTTCACGTTCTGGTCCACTTGGGACATGTATGTCAATGATTTCTGCTTCAGGAAGCCGCTGTAAGGATATGTACTGCAACATTCTGGATGATGCATGTTTCCTCATTCGATCTCCCGGAAAGCTGCTCTTCTACTTTTCTAGTAATGTCATCTGCTGGCGGAGTCGCCGGATGTGCAAGTAAACTAACTTAGTTTGTAGGTTGCGTAACCAATTTTGCAGGAAGAGTGTTCTTTCCTGGAGACAGATTAATAGGGAGAGCAGTCTGCCCTGCAATCGAAGCAACCTATCCTGCAGGTTGGAGGGCCTGATATACGCACAAGGAGGCTAATTTTGCAGGCATAATGATTTTTGTTAGAACGCAGGCAAAATGATATCTACATGAGGTATTGTATATTCTGCAAGAGGAGTGATCTGCTCTATAACAAGAATCGCAGATTCTGGAGCCTTAGTGACTACTCCTATTGGCAGAGAGATCTCGCGAGGATCCTCTAATAAGAGTTACTGTTATGGCTGCCAAGTGGCATAGCCAGCAGCCCTCCTATGCTTAAGGCACTAATTATTCGCAATATATATATAATGTAATGAGATTATGGAGTTATTAAATACCTCAGGGGCATCATATATGCATAGAGAAAATATTCAACTTTTTGTTCACCGCTAGTTGTAGCACATGAAATGATAAGTAAAGTTGATAAGATACCAGGCTTGAATGTTGCTTTAAGGTAGCGGGGGCCTCTGCCTCCACGTTCTAGTACGTGGGGGGCCTGTCTGACTTTGGGTGCCCTCAGGTGCCTGACCCTCTCGTGCAAATCAAGTTGTAACCCAAGTGCGAGCACCTTATAGCCTGCTTCCTCACTTGTTGTTCTAAGCTCACATCTAATAGCTGGTATGATCAGCTCCCCTCGCGATCTACTTCTAGTAACCTGAGTATCGAGTTTGCTCCTACTCCCCCTGGATCCACTTCTAGGGACCTGAGTATCAGGTCTTCTCCTGCTCCTCTTGCGATCTTCTTCTGGTGATCTAAGCACCAGGTCTACTCCTGCTTCCCCTACGCTATCCTTCTGGTGATCTGATCACTAGGTCTGCTCCTGCTCCTCTTATGTTAGAAGTCCTACCACTGTGCAACACCCAAGTCTGGTTTCTCATGTTTTCCTTCAACAATGAGGTGTCTATATCACCATGGGTCTCAGCTAGATAGTCTACTAGGGTGTGTGGCTTAATGGTTGTTCAAGCTTAAAAATTTATGCTTAGGTGTGCGGTTCATTTGGCCAATACTCCTGACAGTTATGGTTTGTTCATAATGGCTTTCAGGGGGGTAGGTGTAGGTGTAGATATCTCGTTTCTACACCTTCCGCCAACCACCCAGTGATGATTGGGCCGCATGTTTGGTATGCGGAACAATTTATGACAGTTTGTTAGTTTATCGTCAAGTGATAGCTCAAACACTTGTGTCTACCCCTTGGTCGTCATCTACGCACCGGTACTGTCTTTTTGACAGTCATTAGAGTTCATTTGGAGCCCGGGCCAAAAACCGCTTAATTTTCTAGAAACCGTTTTATAATGCCGAGTCGAAACGCTCTAAAATATTCTGAATGTGTTATTAAATCTTCAAATTCGATCTTTTTGATAAAATATATCTGGTATCTTTTAAAAGGGAAGTAGATCTACCACAATTCCGTAATAGAAACGTGGAAATCTTTTTTCCGCAGAAGGAAACCACTAGGGAAATAACGCAGCAGGTGCTGCGCCCCTTCGAAGGATGGCAAATCCTGCTGCACCTCTTCCTTAGCCTGTTTTCTCCGTTTTTGAGATACGTTTGTGGTGTTCTAGAACTCTTAACATTTTCTACTATAAAAGGGGAGCTCCGTTCTCACTTTTAAGGCACGCGATTGTCTCACCCTTCTCTTCTCTCTTTGCAATCTAGACCTTGCTCTAAGCTTTTCGACATCTACGTGCTTGATCAATCGACCACGTAAGCTCAGATCCTTCTGGGTACCCGTCACGTTTGCATGACCGACCAATTTGACCACTACACAATCAACCAACCAACAAATCAATTAATCAATCAATATTTTATTCCTTTAACGAGGCCACTTTCTGCATACATTCGAGTCGAGCTATCGCTAAAACGTTAACTTAGCTCATCATCTCGTTTCGTCAAACAAGTAAATCTGAGGGTGTAAATCCCATATTTAATTATTTTTTATTATTCGTTCAACTAATGTATGATTCACGGCAGAAATAAATTCAAAGTCATTTTTAATCAAAACCTTTTTAGCAGCTATCATGACGTCGGGAAGAATCCCACTAGCAATTGCGCCTTCTGGAAGGATTGCAACATCTGCTGCACCTCTTCTAAAGGCTGCCATGCTACTGCTCTTCTTCTTCTTCTTCCTCTGGTTTTTCTAAGCTCGTTCTTATTTAATTTTCTTTGTATATAACCTGTAAAACGTATTTATCTTTCACATTAAACGTTTTTTTCTTGACTTAGATCCCTAATAATTCAATATTAGCGGGTTTTCGTCTTTATATCAAATTTGGGTTTTAGACGTTCGATTCGTTCATATCAAATCTTTTGATTCATTGTTGATATAAATTATGGTGTAATTAATATGTTAAACCACTTTTACTCAAGCCATAGGTCAATAATCCATCTTAAATATACAAAACAACAGTAACAACTCGCGAGTCTGACTTCACAGTCAGAATTCAAATCAAGAACAGACGCAAGAAGTCATGCGCCTCTTCCAAAGGTCGCAACTGTTGCTGCGCCTGTTCTGGGTTGACTTATGTACCTGAACTTCCGTTTTTGCCTTGACATAACTTTAATTACGTAATTAATAACTATTAGTCGTATTATCGCTCCTAATGTGTCTTTTAGTTTTTCAAACCAATTCCTTTTCTTCAAATCTCCATTTTGGATATATTCCTGACGTAATCCTTTGTAATCTTTATAATCCATTGTAATCTCATTTAGTCATTGTTATTGTACGATTTCTTTGCCTTTCGTATGTTATTAATTCTAAATCCCAATTTCGACATACTTGAGTGCTAATTACAGGTTCACTGTGTGACATCCCTCGCGAATGCGGAAATATAAAACATACAAGCATGTGAATTATATAGCGGAAACATGAATTTTTTAAAACTTTTATACATGCAAGAAGAAGTATACGAGGAGCGTCAAATATTACAAACTGAAGTATGAAATACAATAAAGAGACGAAGTCTCTCAAAATGTTATAAATGTCAAAGTGATTAGCAACTAGCTAAAATAACGTCTAGAGGTAATTCTTCCACGGGCAACGGCCTCTAGCTCACACTCGAACCCAAAATATCATAAGCAAAAAGCCATCCAAATCAAGCAACATGTTCATCCATGAAAAACATGAACGCCACAGTCAGTGGGGAGTAACTCCGGGTTCTCCCAGCCATTTCACATCAAACGTACATAGAAGGAAATACCAAAGTAGAAGCATGTATATATAGATATACATGTGAGATACGATAAGAATAGATAGGCAATTCAATATATAATGATAAGAGCATATAGAATACAAATCTGAATCCATCATGTGATACAAAGACTCGGGGAAGACACTCTTAGGCAACCGAATACGCTCACTAGGGCTTGCATCTCACCGTTAGCGGTATAAGTTTGATAAGATTGAGACTCGACAACCAAACCATGCCAAGTCATGGTATGACCATGAATAATCAATCATGTAATCATCCATCACACATAACAATACAATTGCGACCTCTCTCACGGTAAATGAAACGCACTAGCACCGTGTACATGGCAAGTATGATTAACAGGCATCCACGGGAGAAAAGCATTCCCTGAACGCATACACGATGATATTTCGTATATGTAGACTAATTTCCTCCTGGTAGGAACGACGATAATAATACGGTTCCTAATCTAAATCTGGCCAGACTCCCAGAATCGCATTTTCCGGTTCGACAAGCGATGACATTTCGCATCCAAGACTCGGTCAATCATTAACGCCGAGTACCCCAAATTCGGTAGAATAATTCACGAAAGAGGCGTAAAAGAGCTCGAGCCACATAACAAGCGGTACGCTACATGCAAATAACACCACCTCGCAAGTACACAACATTTGACGGCCGGGTCGATCAACGCAAAGCGTTCGCCTCCCAACAACGTCGTCGTATGCTCACTAACACATGCAATTAAGCAGTAGGACATTTGTAAAAAACGACTCAAAGTAGGACATATCAAAAACCGTCACAAAACATGAGAATAGGGAATTATATAAACTTAAATATGATCAAAATGAATCAATACATGATACATAAGCATTAGAACAAGTTTATGAAGCATAATAAATAAGAAACATAGATACCTCTCCAAAACAACGTTGTTTGGAAACCAACGAAAACAAGCTCATAACTAGAGTTCTAGACATGCAAATGCAGAAATTCTAAATGGAGGTGATAGCTTATCCTCTTACGGTTCCAACGGGATGTCACAAGCTCAAAACAAGCAAGTAACAATTGAGATATGATCATTTTACGAAAAGGGGTCAGTGCAGAAAAAGCAGTCGCGCGCGTAACGACTGCGCAGCGCTCCCATCCAGCACGGCAGCCATCGTCCTTCACGGGATTGGCACGATCAAAAACCAACATGTTATCAACAACAAAAATCCTCATTTATCATCACAAACCATCAATTCTCATATCAATTAACAACTAACAACATCCATCAACAACAACACAAGTCCTAAGCATACTACCATAATATCGAGTAACCCTTTACCGTTACCTTTTTGCGTCTTTAATCAATTTCTAGAAAATCTCCACCTACATTAGATAACAAAAGATGAATATAATTCCCTTTGAGAAAGGCGGATAAATTGAGAAGCGAGAAAGACGGTAATTTTATTACAATACGGATAGAGGAAGATGAGAGGGGAAGAATAAGACGAACTTACGAGAATTTGAGCAAGAAATAGCGAGATACGACGATTCTAAGATTGGATGAAAATGGAGGCAAGGTTTTGGGTTTCTTAGAGAAGAAGAAATGTTGAGTTGTGTTTGTGTGAGTATGAATTAGGTTAGGAGTAGTATGAGGGAGTATAAGGGAAAAAGTCAAGAAAACGTCAAAGACGGCTTAAAACGGGTTTTACTTGAAATCTCGCGGAAATTCCAAATACGAACTCGGAAATTCTAAATTCGACTCGGAAAATTAAATTCTAAATTAAAACTAAATTTCGCTGAAAAGTATCCGTAAAATATTTTTACTATAAAAATAGGGTACATTTGCGGGTGTTACAATCACCCCACCTTTTAAAAAGTTTCGTCCTCGAAACTTGAGAGTAGAAAACAAAAGTATCAAGGACAAGAATCGGTTTTCAAAATTAATACGAAAACTTTTATAAGGGAAACATTTATGAAACGAGGTTCATCTCGAAAATGGTTTAAGGAAATTTTTCATAAGTGCGAAACTTACTTACAGATCTCAAGAGTGCCCGTCGCGAACGAGAACTCAAATTATCCAAATCAAATTAAAGTCGAAATAGTGAAATCGAAATTCAAAACAAACGTTAGTAAGTGCAGGACTAGTCACCAGACGTCTCCAATAACAAGTCCAAACATCCAACCAAACGCAAAATCCAGGTATAAAAGCAAAAGAAATCTATTTTCTCCAAAAAGAGGGTACACAATCCATTTTTAGACTTCTTTGAAAAGTTAAATTAGAAATACAATATGGAAATTTGAAGGTTTCATCAAAAAAAAAAAAAAAATAACAGGACATTACACGTACATAGAGCGACTCGCACAATTCACACACAATTCAGGGTAACAAAATATATACAAAACACGCAAAAACGAAACAAATCAAACTCTTTGGGATAAGAAGATCAAGATAAAGTCGGCAGGAAGATCTACAAGAATTCGACATTACTAACTCTACTAATAAACCAAATCCTCAAGAGAATGCAATTTACCCAATTTGCAACTCATCATTTTCAATCATCAGAAATCCTACAAAAATATTCCATAATCACGAGATTTCAGGCCAATAACCTAATTATTCAGATCCATTTAGTATCCACTAAAGTCCATCGGCACGGTAGACTCCACAACTAACAATCCACATGAAAGATTTATTACGCACTCTAATCATCTTAGTTTCATCAAAACTTTTACTAGAAACCACCAACAAAATATTTATATCTAGGGAAACATGATCGCTAACAACCACAAGGTAAAGGAGACTTACCATGAAAATCCCCTTATTCAATTTGCTTCAAACTCATTATCCTAAATTTACAATGAACTTTCTCATCCTCAAAAGTCAAAACACAATCCACGCAACCAAACATAATTATCTAAGATCCAACTAGCCTCATCCCATATCTCACGACAAGGAAAAATCCACAATCCATTATCGGATATATAATAATTCTTTAATACGCCATAACATCCTTAATTCGATCACTACTATGCTCGAAGCCTCAAATATAAATAGTCACATTAGCAAACTATGGTGGTTACTAATCCTCAAGATAAATGGGTTCACCATTCTAACTCTATAATCGATAACAACTGAGCATTCATTATCCAAAGCTTGCAATGAACATTTCTCAATCTCGAACTATGATTCCTAAAGAATAAAAGAAAATTACTAATTCCAAACCACAAATGATCAATCACTTGGCAATCAGACAACCATTCAAATCATCAAATTCATCTAAAACTCAAAATGAATCGATTTTCATTTATGACATATACTCCTCAAACTTTGGTTACCGGCTTAATTATCCTAAAGCAAAGTCTCTTTTAGAATCCACCAATTAGAGACATCTAATTCCTAAATGATATCTCAAGCAACCGCTATGATACCCAACAACAACGAACTATCATCACGCTCAACTCGATTCCCAAAATAGCACTATAATAGCAAGCTCATTAAATGAAGCCATCAAGAGAGTACAATACCACCAACAGATTCATCCTAAGGTTTAAATCTCAATCCTATTTATGGTCAAAATCAACACGAAGCTAGCTAACAACCCAATCATCTCACCAGAGGAAAGACAATGACACCATGACATTGAAAACGATAGGAGATTTCGAGGGAAACACGAACGCGATAAGATCGGACGAAAATTAGAGGAACGCTAGAGGTAGGGAGCCAAAAGCTAGATATTGGATAGATATAGCCATGAAGATAGCCAAGACAAGGAAAAGATAAGAGAAATCAATTTCCTATAAATCGGGCTTAGAAGAAACTTGCATGTCAGGAAATGGAAAGGGATAATGGCACGAGAAAAAGGTTTAAGGTTTAATCCACAAAATTCCCTTTCAAACTTAAGGCGATAGTAAAACAACTTAATTATTCCTTTACAAAGGCCTCTTACAAGGGACCATCATACCACGTACAATCATCAAAGTAAGGTACACCTAGATTTGATAAATCGACTACAACCCAATTCATCCATCCTTTCATATCTCACGGAATCCCAAATGCAGAATTGCAACTCAAGTATAGTAACACTATCTTAACTCCAAAATTTGACACACTCTCAAAGGTTTCAAAACCGAAGGTCTAACAAGGAATTCTTCATACTAATCTCCTTTCAACCCCTATGGCCCACAAGGTAGATCACCGAACAAAACGTCATCATCAACATCTTAAGGCATCACCGTCATAGCCAATCTAATCAAATTCCACTCATGCCATAATCCTTAAGTAACATGATTTAATCTATCATGACGACTTACTACCTCAACCAAGTCTCCGATACCATGATATGAGATCACATTTTTAAATCCAAGAATTATAGCCAAGTACTTTTCCACCAAGCGTATACTCTAACACATACACTATAATCCACAAAAAGTCACTATGTCTCAAAAGTATTTTACCCTCAAGGTATCATCCAAATATTCTCACTTAGAACAACTAGCTCCAATTTAGATATGATCCTCAAGACACTCTAATAATACTAAACTCCTGAGTTCAAAAGATTAACTCACTAATGGGTTAAGAAGTCCTAGCCAGCTTATTCAACTTTACACCATCAAATACCACGAATTATTCACACATGAGTCATGGCAAGCATCAAGTTTTAAAATCATCAAACTTATCTTACCACCCTTCCTCAGGGATACAACCAATCATCAATATAGGGTGAACTTAGATCTACACCATTTACCTCAAATTCCAAATTCATTCTAACCAACACTAACATTCTACAAAGTCCAAAATTCTTCCGACCAAGTATAATATACCACAACCAAAAGGGTATGGCATCCACAAAAATGTTGCAAGAGGAAGGTAAGGTTATCAATGGTAAGATGGAGGAAACTATCAAGAGTAATTTCCAAGAGGCAAACAAGTTGGAAGAGAAAGAAGCACTTAGATAGAAGGAAGAGAGCATGATACATTAAGGACGAGAGAAATCATCGATGAGGAAGAAATACACTTCAATTAGGCTTGTCAATCTTCAATCTTCGGTAAAGGATACTTCTTCTAGGTAACACATGATCCACCTCAAAACGGTAGATACAAACAAACATAACATCACTCAACACAATCAACAAACAAGTTAGAACCTAACAAACATCAAGTACACCAAAGACTACCACCTTAGGTCCTTAAGTCTACCCATCTCTCATTTATTATTTCAAGGTCAAGTAATTTAAGTTTAGGGTTCACGTGTGTGCGTCGGGAGCGATAAAGCTCTGATACCAACTGTGACAACCCTCGCGAATGCGGAAATATAAAACATACAAGCATGTGAATTATATAGCGGAAATATGAAGTTTTTAAAACTTTTATACATGCAAGACGAAGTATACGAGGAGTGTCAAATATTACAAACTAAAGTATGAAATACAACAAAGAGACGAAGTCTCTCAAAATGTTATAAATGTCAAAGTGATTAGCAACTAGCTAAAATAACGTCTAGAGGTGTTTCTTCCAGGGGCAACGCCCGCTAGCTCACACCCGAACCCAAAATACCACAAGCAAAAAGCCATCCAATCAAGCAACCTGTTCATCCATGAAAAACATGAACGCCACAGTCAGTGGGGAGTAACTCCGGGTTCTCCCAGCCATATCACATCAAACGTACATAGAAGGAAATACCAAAGTAGAAGCATGCATATATAGATATACATGTGAGATACGATAAGAATTGTAACACCCGGAAATGTACCCTATTTTTCTAGTAGGAATATTTTACGAAATCTTTTCAGCAAATTTAAGTTTTAAATTAGCTTTTTATGTTTCGAGTCGAATTTAGAATTTCCGAGTTCGTTTTTGGAATTTCCGCGAGATTTCATGAAAATCCCGTCTTAAGTCGAGTTTGACTTTTCTTGACTTTTGAGTCGAGTTTGACTTTCTTGACTTTGGAACCGTCTTTGACTTTTTCCTTCATAACTCACACTACTCCCTCTTTAACCTAATTTTTCATTCAAACACAAATATCTTCCTCTTTAAGAAATCTCAAGAAACATTCCCTCTTTGATATCGATCTTAGAATTCGCGTATCTTCTTCGTTCTTTGATAGAATTTACGTAAGTTCGTCTTATTCTTCTTCCCTAACCTTCCTCTATCCACAATGATAATAAAATTATCGTCTTTCTCGCTTTTCAATCTTTCCGTCTTTCTCAAGATGAATTTCATTCATCTTTTATGATCTTTATGTAGGTGGTGACCTCCAAGATCCCGACAAAGACTATTACCTTATTGAAGAGGAGCTTGACGAGTAGTAAAGACGCTTAAAGGTAACGGTGAAGGGTTACTCGGTATCATTTACGTGTTTTATGTGATTTCTAGGATATAAACCGTATTTAGATTATGGTTAGTAAACTTATGACTTGTGTTGTTGTTGATGGATGTTGTTTATTGAGTATTGATATGAGTATGAATGATTGATGATAATATTGGATGATAATTGAAATTGGATCCTTAGTGAAAAATGGGATTTTCGAGTACATTGGACCCCAGCCGGTCAGACCACCGGCTGGGGCACCTGCTGTATATTTTTGGCATTTTACGTGATTTTGGAATATGAGGTTGGGCTCAGCCGGTCGACCGGCAGCCGGTCAGACCACCGGCTGAGACACCCCCTTTCTTCCTTTGTTTTTCATATGGCCCTTTGGTCCCAGCTGGTCGACCGACAGCCGGTTGACCTGACCGGCTGGGACACACTGACATTTCATATTGGTTTTCGTATTGACTTGTGGCCTGAGCTGGTGGACCGGCAGCCGGTCAGCTTGACCGGCTGGTACCTGCTGAAGTTCTTTGTGATTCTTGTTTACGGTTTTCATTTATAATATTTCCGATGGTTCATTTAACGTATAATTTTACGTAGTGTCTTATAATATTGATATTTTGGAAATATGATATTTCATTCGCTTGTATCACATGTTTTGTGACGGTTTTCGATATGTTCCCACTTTGAGTCGGTTTTTACAAATGTTACGGTTTGAGCACTATTTTGTCTTGTGCTTTGTGTTCTCATTCCCTTGGCTACCTTCCCGTTCGTAAGGCTGGAATGTCGGAACGGAGAGGTATCCTACTGCTTAATTGCATGTGTTAGTGGGCATACGAAGACGTTGTTGGGAGTTGAACGCTATGCGTTGATCGACCCGGCCGTCAAATGTTGTGTACTTGCGAGGTGGTGTTATTTGCATGTAGCGTACCGCTTGTTATGTGGCTTGAGCTCTTTTCCGCCTCTTTCCTGAATCGATCTACCGAATTTGGGGTACTCGGCGTCTAGGTGTGAAGACCGAGTCTTGGATGCGAAACGTTTATCGCATGTCGAACCGGAAAATGTGATTTCGGGATTCTGGCCAGACTTAGACTAGGACCGGGTATTATATCGTCGTTCTACCAGGAGGAAATTAGTCTACATATACGAAATGTTGATTCGTGTATGAGTTCAGGGAAATGTTTATCCCGTGGATGCCTGTTAATCTACTTGCCATGTACACGATGCTAGTGCGTTTCATTTACCGTGAGAGATGTCGTCTTGTGTCGTTCTTTAATAATGCGTGATTTCATGACATTATTCATGGTCATTGCATGATTGGACACCGTCATTGTCTTGGTTCGTGAATGGATGATAATATGTTGGATTTACTGTGATCATCGCATGACTTGACTGGTTTGTCTGAAGAGTCTCAATCTTATCTATCTTATACCGCTAACGGTGAGATGCAAGCCCTAGTGAGCGTATTCGGTTGCCTAAGAGTGTCTTCCCCGAGTCTTTGATTAGCATGATGGTTACGGATTTGGTTTCCACATGATCTTATCATTATTTATCGAATTGCCTATCTATTCTTATCATAACTCACATGGATATCTATATATGCATGATTTTACTTTTGTATTTCCTTCTATGTACGTTTAATGTGATATGGCTGGGAGAACCCGGAGTTACTCCCCACTGACTGTGGCGTTTATGTTTTTCATGAATGAACAGGTTGCTTGCAATGGTTGACTTTTTGGATATGATATTTTGGGGTTCGGGTGTGAGCTAGCGTGCGTTGTCCCTGGAAGTTTTCACCTCTAGACGATATTAGCTAGTTTTGCTAAACTCTTGTTCTTTGCTAACATTTTAAGAGACCCCGTCTCTTTGTTGTATTTCTGTATTTAGTTTGTAACGTTTTGACACACCTCGTGTTATATATATCTTGCATGTTTAAAGGTTTTTAAAATACCGTATTTCCGCATATTATTTCACTTGCTTGTATGTTTTATATTTCCGCATTCGCGAGGGTTGTCACAGTTGGTATCAGAGCTTTGATCGCTCCCGACGCACACACGTGAACCCTAACTTAAACTACTTGACCTTAAACTAATAAATGAGAGGTGGGTAGAAGTTAAGGACTTTACTTGGTAGTCTATTTGTTTATGCTAAGTGATAGGAGTAACTTAATTTGTTTTGTTTCTTATGAAGATGGTTAGACCAAGTGTAGCTGAGAATGTTATGATGGAAGCTCTTACTCAAGTGCTGAAAAATCAGCAAGATGCCGCTCTAGCTAATGCCAACCAAGTTCCCCCTAGACGTGAGGAAAACCATCAAGGTGGCTATGCATGGGTAGCTGGACAGATTGCAAGGAGTAAGATCATACCATATGGTGGAGAACCAGATCCTACGGAGCTATCCGACTGGTTCCGTGAGATGGAGAAACAATTCGATCTATACCAAGTCCGAGAAGAGGACAAGGTTAGGATCGCAAATCACTTTCTGGTGAGAGAAGCCGACAACTGGTGGGCTATCACAAGTGCCACCGCAACTCTTGAAGAGGACTTTAACTGGGCTTGATTTAAAGCTCTTGTGGAGGGTAGATTTTACCCTAAAGAGCTTAAACAGCAAAGGCTTAAAGAGTTCATTGATTTTAAACAAGGCAATCTATCAGCTCAGGAATTTACTACGGAGTTTAATAAGCTCGCTCATTTTGCGCCGAGGCTTATCCGTGATGATGAAGACCGAGCGTTCTACTATCGTAACAAGTTGAATGCCGTTCTGCAAAATAAAGTGAGAAGGGGTACTGCGTCCTTTGGAGATCTTTACGATGATGCTTTGTGGGCCGAGAATTCAATGAAGGCTATAAGGGATGAAGCCTTGATGAACAATCCCTCTCCTTCTTATGCTCCTAGGCCGAATGCTTTTGGGAAGAGACCATTTATTCCGTCTCCTTCTAATTCCTATGCTAACAAGAGGAGGTTTAATCCTTCTTCCAATGCCTATTCAAGGAATTCTGCTCCTTTTATTCCTAGAGCTACTTCAAATGTGGCTCATAAGCCCTATACTCCTCAAGCTCAACCGCAAGGTCGCTTTTGCAACCGATGTAGACTTCCTCTACACCCCGGTAAAGCATGTTTCAAACGACCTTACATTTGCTACTTTTGTCAAAAGGGTGGTCATCGTTACGAAGATTGCCCCGATCGAAAGTTGCCCCCTCCTCCTCCTAAAGCTAAGGGTTCAATCTTTGTCATGAGCCGTGCCGAAGCCGACGCTCATCCCGAGATCATTACGGGTATGTTCTCAATCTTAGAGCAACCGTGTCTTATTTTATTTGATACCGGTGCTTCAATGTCTTTTGTGTCATCGACCTATGCTAGTAAATTATCTATCAAGCATACATCTAGTGAGGATACTCCCATATCCTTGCCATTCGGAGATATTATCTCTTGTTCAACCCTTTATCCAAATTTTCCTATATCTATTTCGGGTTCTATCTTTCCCGCGAATCTCCTTAAGTTTCCTCTAGGAGAGTTTGATATTATTTTAGGTATAGATTGGCTAGCTATGTATCATGCTAGGTTCGAGTGTCGTGATCAAAAGATTTTCTTAAAGACTCCTTTAGGTGTTAGAGTAACCTATAAGGGATCTCATCCCCGTAAAGGCGTGTCTTTAATTTCCGCTATGAAGTTGGTAAGTATGGTTAGAAAAGGTCGCCAAGCATTCTTGTGTGTTGTGACTTCTTCAAATGCCTCCTTGCCAAGTATTGAAGATGTGCCTATTGTTCGAGAATTCATTGATGTATTTCCTGAAGATTTGCCCGGGATTCCTCCCGAGCGTGATGTTGAATT
>JAIUZE010023210.1:0-22122 GCA_022085475.1 Heliosperma pusillum
TCACATGTTAGAAATATAAGACGAAATAGTCGTTTAATTTAATATCCTTTAAGTCAAGCGGGTTTTGGTTATATATAATAATTCACTGTTAGAAGTTAATAAAATAAACATTGTAATGAATCTTTATGTTGATTTTTATGTCTAAGTCTATGTGGTAAGACTCTGTTTCTAGCCGGTTTGACCAAACGGGTTTGGTCAAACTAAGATCTAGTCAGCCCCGTTTTGACTGATGACCCGTCGCGGGACTCGGGTCGGGGATTTGTCTTCAAGTAAGGTTGTATTTAATTAATGAATTAGCCTTAGTAGATATGAGGCGATAGGTTATTTGATTATGATTTATATGCAATTAGTCACATGTTAGGAAATGGTTTCCGTGACTGTTTAATTATATGGTTGGTGTCGTGTTGACTAAGTGCCCATAGAGAATTATGAGTATATGGCGTCTTGACCATTATAATTCTAAATGAGTATCTTGGACCATGACATTGATAGGCCCGTACTATCTTTAACGAGTATATGTTCGCCGCTTGATAGCTTTTGTGTCCCGGGCCTGGGGGGCTTATCCCCAAGTCGGGGCATGGCATCCTAAGAGTTCCGCTTTGGGAAGGGAGCCCGCTTAAGTACTAGCCATCTCTGCTTAGGGGGTCGCCTAGCAGAGTTTCTTGTGTACGGTTATGTCATGAGACGGGGAATGGAATAGCTGTTGTCGCTAGGTCTGATCAGTCTAGGACTAGGATGTTTTCCTACCTTGTGGTATAGCCTCGAGTTACAATCGACTATGGGCCGTGCTAGGAACTTATGCCTGTTTATAGACGGATTGGTCTTTCATGTTTGATGATTCTATGAATCTTAGAAGGTGAGATGCAAGCCGGCTAAGGTTGATAGAGTTTGGATTACCGGTTGTTAACTGATTCACATGATTACGTGTTGATTAGGGTTTGATGATCATCGGCCAATGTTACAGGGTAACCTCTGAGCAGCATACCAGCTTCCCTACCTCGTGTTATATTTTATTATCGGATTCACATGATAGCTTTCATATGCTAGGTTATATGTTAGTTAATTGTTTCATAACATGAAAAACATATCATATATGTTAAGGTTTGTATTTCCCATATACATTGCTTTTATGTTATTCATGTTTAATTAAACTCGACATTTCGGGGCTGGGAGAACTCGGAGTTACTCCCCACTGACTGTGGCTTCCGTGTTTATATTTAATGCGGTCGAACAGGTGGTGATGCATATTTGGGGTACATTGACGAGCTAGCGAGCGAAGTATTTACCTTGGACCTATATTCGGTTCTTTAGGATTGTATATTATTATACACTCTTTTATTTCCGTATTTATACGGGAGATATGTCTCCCGTTTTGGATATGTATTTTGTATAGTATTATTTCCTATTTGTTGAACCTTTTTATTTAAGACACCTTCGTTATATATTCTCATCTTTTATTTAGTTAAATTATTTTTTTTTTCTTTCCGCAAATTTGAGGGTGTCACAACGACGATAATAATACGGTCCTAGTCTAAACCTGGCCAGACTTTCGGAAAAAGACGTGTTCCGATTCGACATGTGGTAAGACGTTCCACATCCAAGACTCGGTCAATCATAGACGCCGAGTACCCCAAATTCGGTCAACCTTCACGAAAGAGGTGGAAAAGAGCTCGAGCCACATAACAAGCGGTACGCTACATGCAAATAACACCACCTTGCAAGTACACAACATTTGACGGCCGGGTCGATCAACGCAATGCGTTCAACTCCCAACAACGTCGTCGTATGCCCACTAACACATGCAGTTAAGCAGTAGGATACCTCCCCGTTCCGACATTCCAGCCTTACGAACGTGGAGGTAGCCAAGGGAATGAGAGTACAAAGCACATAACAAAATAGTGCTCAAACCGTAACATTTGTAAAAACCGACTCAAAGTGGAACATACCAAAAACCGTCACAAGCATGAGAATAGGGCATTATATAAATGTAAATATGATAAACATGAATCAATACATGATACATAAGCATTAGACCAAGTTTAAGAAGCATAATAAATAGGAAACATAGATCTTATCTCAAAACAACGAGTTTGGAAACTAACTAACACAAGGGTCCATTTCAAACGGTCATAACTAGAGTTTTAGATATGTAAATACATAAATTCCAAGTTGAGGTGATAGCTTATCCTCTTACGGTTCCAACGATAGGTCACAAGCCCAAAACAAGCAAGTAACAAAGGAGATATGATCATTTTTTGAAAAGGGGTCAGTGCAGTGAAACTGCACAAGTCACGACCGTGACTTGTATTTCACGCCAGTGAACCCCTCTGTTATGCAAGGGTAATTGATTAGCCACTATTTCACGCCCGTGACATGAGTTTTACGACCGTGACTTGGGTCAAGACAGCTCCAATTTGTTCTAAACACAACCATCATCAACTATTATCATAAATCATCACTTCTCATATCAATTCTCATATCAATTCTCAACAAACAACAAGTATCATCATCAACAATCATCAACTAACAACAATCATCATCAATAACATGAATACTAAGCTTTCTAATCGTATTCTAAATACGAATTCTAACATAGAAGCATGTAAAACACGTAAATGATATCGAGTAACCCTTCACCGTTACCTTTTCGCGTCTTTAATCGATTTCTAGCTAGAAAGTCTCCACCTACAATTAGATACAAAGGATGAATATCATTCACCTTGAGAAAGAAGGATAATTTAAAAAGCGAGAAAGACGGTAATTTTATTACCAATACGGATAGAGGAAGATGAGAGGGGAAGAATAAGACGAACTTACGTGAATTTGAGCAAGAAATGAAGGCGTAGCGATGATTCTAAGTTTGAGCAAGTATGGAGGCTAGGGTTTTGGTGTTTACTAGAGAGGAAGAAGAAGTAAGTGGAAATGAAGGAAGGAGTTAGGGTTTATGAGGGAGATATAAGGAGTAAGTGGCAAAAATATGGGAAAAGCCCAAAAACGTCTTAAGACGTAACTCACTCGAAATCCCGCGAAAAGTCCGAAAACGAACTCGGATTTTCTAAAAAAGACACGGGAAATTAAATTCTAGACTAAAACTAAAATTCGCTGAAAAGTATCCGTATAATATTTTTACTATAAAAATAGGGTACATTTGCGGGTGTTACATTTTATAATATAAATTATTTACAGCGATACATTATAAAATTTTCATATAATTGTTCCTCCCTTTTTCAATAAATTCCCTAAAATTACAATTGATTATTACTTAATAAGTTAATATTCAAGTTTGATTACATTTATTTGCTACATGTCTATATAGAATTTTATTACAACAAGTTTTAAACATTTACTCTAACCGAAGTTATTTATACATACCACCCATCCAACCCTAACAAATTCACATACAATTAAATATACCACACTAAACAACCAATGGATACTTACAACCAAAATTTGGTGGCTAAACCCCGTTAGTCTTTGTTGGTTGGACCAAAAGACGGGTACTCCTCGCTTACTCATCCTCCTTATCCGAATGGTTCATCATCCAATGACTATACCCTAGTTCATATGGGTCCCTATTCTTGTCAGGTATCTTCTTTACTCTTGATAACACAACACAACACACTCTTTACCCTTGATAATCTATTTCCTTTTCCGAGCCAATGAATCTACCACGATAACCTCTCATCTGCTTTTCCCACTACTCGTCACTCTCATATGCCTTACTTCCTCATTCCTTCTTCTACTGGTCACTCTCGAGGTCCCACTCATTATCTGTAACGACACCACCTTACAAAACTTTTGTTTCCCCAAATTTTACGTTACTTATCCAAATATAAGACTCTATCTTTACATTATATGTAATTTATGCCTAGATCTTACCAACTTGATTGGGTCTTAGTGTACGTAAATTTTAAAGAAATAACATTGTCAAAGTAACCACATATTTAATAGCACACATAAAATAATCGCTTCGTCCGCATCTTGTTCTTGTTATTTTCTTTCCAATTATGAAAATAATTTTGCTCTTCCTTAACATAAGTATTGTCCTTAAAATTAACTTACTTTTAAATTAGCTTACTTTAGAAAATAAATACTTGATACTATATGCAGAAAGCATATAAATTATGACTCAATGGTACACAACGACCTAACAACGTAAACAAATAACAATACTTATTTAAGATCTACCCGACCTATATCTACCCACTCTCTCTTAGTCAATCTCTATTTTATTTTAGTTATGTTTACTTCTTAAAATATTTTAGTCCTATAATATTTCACCCCACTAAACGTATGGCCGAAGGCTTAACACGCGGTTGTAGGGTTGCTCTAATACCATTCTGTAACGCCCCGAAAAACAGACAGGTAGCTCAAAATACCTCTTTTTATTAATAATAGACAGCAGCGGAATTACAGGGCGTCACCGCCGTATTTTCCTACCGGAAAATACAAGGCTTATACAATAAATACACTTATAAAACTAAAACTAAAACTAAAAACTCTATTTATTTAATTAGACATCTTATAAGTCTCGTCTTCTTTATGGATTTTCTCACTCTTGACCCCCCTGATACTTGTACCTGAAAAGAATGAAAGTAACGGAATCAGCCAGCCACAGGTTGAGTATGACTCTGGTTGCCTCCACCGGCCTTATGCCATTTTCATTATTCATTTTTCCTTATTCCTCATTAATATCACGTCACCGAGTACAATAAATTACCCGAGCATAATAACTTACCATCATACAGTATTTCATGCCAACCACTTAGGTATCCAAAACATTATATCATTTCTTATTTTCATAAGAACACATATTCATATCACATTAGTGTCGGTCTACCATTACCGAACAAGAGAGACATTACGGAGATACACACTCCCTCAGGTCGAAGACCCATCTCCATCTCCATGTACACAAGATAAGATCCTCATATCTAAGACCCACCTCGGCTATTGCCGGATAACATAACCGTAGTTCACATATAAATAATATGCCACATGAGTATCATCCATTCATTTTTAAATAGACAAGCTCAACTGTCATATCATCATGTAACATTCATTTCACAATAATATATAACGGTCTACCATTACTGAAGTGAGACACATTACGGAGCAATTACTCCCCTAGGCTAAGCCCTCCTTCATGTACACAGGACCATATAATTATTTATGTAACCCCTGGCACTTTCACCAGTAATAACCAGAACCACAGTTCTCATATCATGGAGCCGTGCTCCCTTCCATGTACACAGGTTAAATTTGTAATGTCATCCCTCTCCTGTAATCGTATCCTGAATGCTACAATTGGCCAAATGTACATTATAGAAAAATGAGCATAACAACATTACATAACAATATTATAGTATAATGGACGTTAATATAACATGTGAGTAGTAAAATAACAATAATATGAAACCTACACTCCTTATTTTTATAAAAAAAATGACTTATAATGTCATTTGAAATTATTAATTTCTACGCTAAATGGTCCCAAAACCATACAAGAATTATAACGGTTCTACTACAAAACTTACGAATAAAATAATATAAACAATTACTTATACTGTGACAACCCTCGCGAATGCGGAAATAAAACATACAAGCATGTGATTTAATTAGCGGAAAATACGGTATTTTAAAAACCTTTTTACATGCAAATAGAAAATACGAGGAGTGTCAAATATTACAAACTAAAGTATGAAATACAACAAAGAGACGAAGTCTTTCAAAATGTTATCCAACAACAAAGTTATTAGCAACTAGCTAAAATCGTCTAGAGGTGTTTCAATCCAGGGACCACGCCCGCTAGCTCACACCCGAACCCAAAATACTACAAGCAAAAAGCCATCCAAATCAAGCAACCTGTTCATCCATGAAAAACATGAACGCCACAGTCAGTGGGGAGTAACTCCGGGTTCTCCCAGCCATATAACATTAAACGTACATAAAAGAAAATACAAAAGTAGAAGCATGCATGTAACAACCCGAAAAGTGCCAATTTTTCTAGTAAAAATATTTACTAACACTTTTCAGTAGAACTTAAGTTTTTAAAATAGAAATTTTTGTTCCGAGTCTTATTTTGAAATTCCGCGTTCGTATTTGGAATTTCTGAGAGATTCCATGAAAAGACCGTTTTTAGTCATCTTTGACTTTTCTTGACTTTTTAAGTCGTCTTTGACTTTCCTTGACTTTTTAAAAGTCGTCATCGACTTTTCTTGACTTTTAAGTCGTCATAAACTTTTTCTTGACTTTTAAGTCATCTTTGGCTTTTCTTGAATTTTAAGTCGACTTTGACTTCCGTTGACTTTTCCCGACTCGCCTTGCAAGTTTGAAGACCGAAATTTTATTTAAAAAAAAATATATTTTTAATTTATTTTTATTAAGATTTATTATGATTTATCATAATTTAATATAATTATTTTGAATTTATTCGGAATTTAAAGAATAACTTATACGGTTTTTAACCGATCATCATTTAACTATTCCCGACGCATCGTAAATCGCGCAACAAAATCGAAACTCGACTTTGGCATGAATCACACGCCTATGTCATCGTTTTCCACTCACAACTAGATATTTTATTTGTTTTGATTAAACTAATAATAATATCTAGATATTTATTTACTTTATCGATCAGTTAACGGAAATTACGCAAATCGTTTACAAAACTGACCCGACAAGCACTTATCCACACGGCTCAACCTCCCTCTAATAGCCCTTGATATTTTCATTACTTTTGATTACAATATCATAATATCTAGATATTTGTTGTAATTAATTTAATCGTTAATTATATTTAATCAATTACCGTTAAATAATTATTAAACGCGAGTCAATTACGTAACAACAATTTCAAAACTCGACATTCTTATTTGCCTATAAACACACGGCTCAACCCACTCTTCCTTACTCACAAACAACTTTTCATTTTACAATAAATCAAATAAAGATCAAAATATCGCTTTCTTTCATCGTTCTTCGTGTTCTTCGTCGTTCATCATTTGTTCTTCATCGTTCTTGAGCAAAACCTTCATAAAATCTTCATTTCTTAATTAAATCCTTCCTATCTTATATTTCTAGACTCTCCTCTTCGCTCTCCATCTTCACGTACGGTTTAATTTCAATTCCGTCAAGATCGTTTCAACACTTTAATTATGAGAAATTAAGTTTTATGTTCTAATAATGTTTTTCTTGTCATTTCTTATAGGGGAAGATTTTGAAGACGAGTTTGGAGACTCGTATATTTTGGGTGAAGATTAGTAGAAGGGTTTCTTATTATATACTTCTTATTATTATTTTGGTGCTAAGTTGTTTGCTAGCTAAGGTAACAATTCCGATTTACTCGACGAATTAATGTCACATAGCCTTTAGTTTTTGGTTCATGTTATGGTTTTTATGATTTTGGTAGTAACATGATAAGTAGTGGTTTTTAGCATGTTGGATGAATTTATAATATGTTGAGTGTTCTTGATGATTTTTATGATTTTCCATAAGTTATGATTTTTATGTTGTGTAGGAAATTTATAATATGTTTAGTGTTCTTGATGATTTTTATGATTTTCCATAAGTTATGATTTTTTTTATGTTGTGTTGGAAATTTTAATATGTTTAGTGTTCTTGATAAATTTTGATGATTTTTAATAAGTTATGATTTTTATGTTGTCTAGGAAATTTTTAATATGTTTAGTGTTCTTGAGGAATTTTGATGATTATTCATAATATTGATTTTTGTATGATGATGGTTAGATTGGTTGTTAAAATAGTTGTTTGATGATTAAAGCATGTTGGAAATAATTTGGTAGATGTTGTTTGTTGGGAACCGCGTAGGGGGGCACTAAACCGGACCAAACCAGACCGGTCCAGGCCGGTTCAGACCCGGTCTGGGTTGGTCCATGGTGGGTCCGGGTTTTGGTCTTTGGGTTGTGTCGATGTTTGATTGTTTAATTGTTGTTTTGACGGGTTTTAAATATGTTAAGCATGCGGGAAAATATTAGAAATCGGTTTTAGTAAAAATTGTAAAATCAGCCATTTTAGCCCAAAACAGGCCGTGGGGCCCATTCAGGTCCATGTGGGGTCCGGCCCAACTCAGCCCGTGGGTCCCACTTTGGGACTTGTGACGGTTTTTGAGTTATCGTCATTTTTATCGTGTTTTGTAATATTTAGCAAGTGGGCAATGTTAATAAGTAAAATATTTAATTAAAAAGGTTTTTCATAAAATTATTATTTCTCACATGTTAGAAATTATAAGACGAGATCGTAGTTTATTTGGATATCATTTAAGTCAAGCGGGGGTTTACGTAAGATTTAATAATTCACATGTTAGAAGTTTTTAATAAAATAACATGTAATGAATATGTTGATTTTATGTCTATGTGATAAAGACTCTGTTTCTAGCCGGTTTGATCCAACGGGTTTGGTCAAACTAAGATCTAGTCAGCCCTGATTTGACTGATGACCCGTCGCGGGACTCGGGTCGGGGATTTGTCTTCAAATAAGGTTGTATTTAATTAATGAAATAGCCTTAGTAGATATGAGGCGATATGTTATTTGAATATGATTTATATGTAATTAGTCACATGATAGGAGGTTGTTCCTGTGACGGTTTGATTATATGGTTGGTGTCGTGTTGACTAAGTACCCATAGAGAATTATGAATATATGGCGTCTTGACCATTCTAATTCTAAATGGGTAGCTTGGACCATGACATTGATAGGCAAGTACTGTCTTTAACGAGTATATGTTCACCTGATGATAGCTTTTGTGTCTCGGCTTGGTGGGTTTATATCCAAGTCGGGGCATGGCTGCCTATCCATTTTGGGACTGGAGCCAGCTTAAGTACTAGCCATCTCTGCTTAGGGGGTCGCCTAGTAGAGTTTCTCATAGACGGTTATGTCATGGGACGGGGAACGGAATAGCTGTTGTCGCTAGGTCTGATCAGTCTAGGACTAGGATGTTTTCCTACCTTGTGGTATAGCCTCGAGTTACAGAAGTCTTCTATTGACTGTACTAGGAACTTATGCCTGTTTGTAGACGTATTGGTCTTGCATGTTTGTATGATTCTATGAGTTCTAGAAGGTGAGATGCAAGCCGGCTAGGATTGATAGAGTTTGGATTAACGGTTGTTAACTGATTCACATGATTACGTGTTGATTAGGGTTTGAGTGTATCAGGGCCATGTTACTTGGTAACCGCTGAGCCAGCATACCAGCTCCCCTACCTCGAGTTATATTTTATTACCGAATTCACATAATAGCTTTCATATGCTAGGTTATATGTTAGTTAATTGTTTCATAACATGAAAAGCATGCCGTATATGTTTAAGTTTTGTATTTTCCATATACATTGCTTTTATGTTATTCATGTTTAATTAAACTCGACATTTCGTGGCTGGGAGAACTCGGAGTTACTCCCCACTGGCTGTGGCTTCCGTGTTTATATTTAATGCGGTCGAACAGGTGGTGATACATACTTTGGGTACATTGACGAGCTAGCGAGCGAAGTATTTACCTTGGACCTATATTCGGTTCTTAGATTGTATATTATTATACACTCTTTTATTTCCGATTTATACGGGAGATATGTCTCCCGTCTTGTATATTTCTTTTGTATAATATTATTTCCGTTTTGTAATGAACCTTTTTATTTATGACACCTTTGTTATATATTATCATCTTTTACTTAGTTAAATTATTTTTTTTCTTTCCGCAAATTTGAGGGTGTCACAATAATAATAAGCATGATTGATTTTAAATTTAAATTGATTTCTAAACATCTGTTTTTGAATTGTTGGTATTTTTAGGGTTTTTGTGATTTGGAACAATTAGTTTGTCAGTTATTAGTAGAGGCATTCATTCAATAATAACAACATAAATTAAAATGCATAATAAAAATAAGAAGAAATTTCCTTACATTGGGAAATTTCGGTTTATATGGGCACAACAAGAAACACCTTTCTTCTTTATCTTGAGCTAGAAAGAAAAAGATCATCCTCCTTGTAATCTTCAAGTTAGAAGATATCCTTCAAGATGCAACCAAGAGAAAACCCAAACTAATCACTTAGTTTTTGACTAGAAAACACAAGTGATAATATGAACTAATATTAGATTTATTACTACTCTAGTAATAGGAAAAATATTAGTGTTTGAGAGTTTTAGAGAGATGAGGATTTTAGAGTGATAAGTATGCAAAATAAGAATGAACTAGTGTACTAAATGAACAACAATTTTGTCCATATAAAGGACACATGGTCCGGCCAAGGAAAGCCTTAGTGGCCTCTTATTTTGCTTAAAATAATCTCATGCAAACTTGTTGAGTGTAGGAATGAATAAGAACATGATCATGTGTCATAAACATGACATGATCACATGTTGTAGTGTGATACAAGAAACAACAACCATCATGTTATTCCACTACATGATTTCGGCCCCCACTAGTGTCATGTGGTCCATTTTGATTTTTGATATTTTTCCCACAAATACTTATAATCATATGCTTAATTATCTTGTATAATTAAGGGTTAATTTGATCATATAACAATTATATGACTCAAATTAATAAATAATATACACTTAATTTTTAAGTGATATTTTATCATTATATCAATATATAATGGGTCCCACAATGCCTAGTTAGTTTATTTTACAACTCCTTGTAAATATAATTGACTAATCACCTCTACCTCAAAGTATATGCATAACCTCAACTAATTTAATGAATTAACTATTAATCACTAAATTAAATCTTATTCAATCGTATTAAAATAAGACGCTAAATTTATTCAGTCAATTATCGTATAATTGACTAATAGACTTATCCGGAATGAGTTCGTAACTCAACTTCCAATAACTAACTCTCGTAACTTAAAAACATATCAAATATATATGTAAAGTACTAATTAATATGTATCGTATACAAATAATTAGATTTCTGTTTGGGTCTCATCCTATAGGTGTGACCAAAAGGGGTCAGTTAATTACCGTCGTCATACGACAATAACGTCTAACTCTAGTCAGCTGACCGTTATCAATTTACGTTAATCAACTGACGTGGAGTATCAAAATACTATTCATCCCACTAATATTCCAAAATGAGATTTATAATATAAATGCACTATTGTGGAGGACACTTGCTCCAACAATCTCCCACTTGTCCGATACAAGTTGTGCATGTAGCCACACTATTGCGGAGGACTCTTACTCCCACAATATCTCCCACTTGTCTCGACACGTTGTGTGCTACCAATTCTCTTGTCACTTTTGTGTCACATCCTCCCACTCATCGCAAGGTGTCTTTCAGGTCGCACTTGCGATTGGAAAAATAAATTGAGTGGTTTTCTCGATCTGGAGAGTAACTGTCTGACCGGAAAATCTACCATAGATCTCATCCGAGCGTGGCCACGCATTTCCAGTCACTACTCCTCGAGTGGCCCGAAGATGTTAATACCCAACGTGGGTGGACAATTCCTGTTGATCCAACTTACACTGTATAATGCAGATCACCATGACCCAGTAGATGCCCATCGGCCTCCTTTCACGGCACGACCTAGGACAAAAACCAAAGTCAATCTGAAATTACACCGACTCAGGTAAATGGTCGCCAGTCTAAAGAATCGACTCATAGGAATATAATAGAAATCCCCGCCATGACCAGGCTTCAACAATTTTGATAAGGGACTCTATCATGGTCACTGTCCGACAGAGTGTCTCTACAGTCTGTCTATGTAAACGATCAGTCATCTCCATGACTCCATGGTGCGGAACCAACCATCGATCGACTTACAATCTAGTCATTGCGAGACGTCACCTTATGCAAATGACTAGGGACGATTACTAAGTTCATCATGTTCACTTGAATTGAGTTCAACCTTTCTTATAACCAATTCGGACAAAACAAAGTAATAAAATTTAGTCAATACTAAATAAAAGAGCTCATATAAAACTCGAACAATGAATGCAATTATCATATATGTAAACATTGAAACAACATTCAATTATTACATATCACATAATCTAGAGGAATTCAGCAACTCGTCTTAATCCCATCGAGACGACATGACTATCATGTTTAGCTTTTGTAAGAGGCTTGGTTAGAGGATCAGCGATGTTATCGTTTGTCCCAACCTTACATACATCTATTTCCTTCCTCTCCACGTAATCTCTAATTACATGGTATTTCCTAAGTACATGTCTAGACTTGTTACTAGACTTGGGCTCCTTTTCTTGAAAGATAGCCCCACTGTTATCATAATACATCGTGATGGGATCTGTGGCAGTAGGGACTACTCCTTGTCCTTCCAAGAACTGCCGAATCCACACAGCTTCCTTTGCAGCTTCTGATGCCGCGAGGTACTCAGCTTCTGTTGTAGAATCCGCAGTCGCGCTTTGCTTGAAGCTCTTCCAGCAAACGGCTCCACCATTCAACATAAAGACATAGCCGGATTGGGATTTTAAATCATCCCTATAAGTTTGGAAACTAGCGTCCGTGTAACCCTTTACACGCAACTCAGTCTCTCCTCCAAACACCAAGAACGAATCTTTAGTCCTTGGTAAGTACTTAAGGATGTTCTTTACGGCTATCCACTGATTCTCACCTGGATTGGCTTGATAACGACTCGTCATGCTCAAAGCATAGGCGACGTCGGGGTGAGTGCACATCATAACATACATGATTGACCCAACTGCTGAAGCATAAGGGATCAACTTCATGCATTCAATCTCCTCGGGGACGGTAGGACTCTGGGATTTACTCAGAGTGATACCATGACCTATTGGAAGAAAGCCTCTCTTAGAGTCTTTCATTTTGAACCGATCAAGAATCTTATCTATATAAGCTTCTTGACTTAATGCTAGTATCCTCTAGGATCTATCTCTATAGATCCGGATACCCAAAATGCGTTGTGCCTCTCCCAAATCCTTCATCTGGAAATGTTTCCCAAGCCACTCCTTGGTAGAATTAAGCATTGGTATGTCATTCCCAATGAGAAGTATGTCATCCACATACAAGATAAGGAAAGTAACTTTGCTCCCACTAAACTTCATGTATAAACATGGTTCCTCGACACTTTGAGTGAATCCATTTTGTTTAATTACATGATCGAAGCGATGATTCCAACTCCTTGATGCTTGCTTAAGACCATAAATGGATCTCTTAAGTTTGCATACCTTCTTAGGGTTGGATTTATCCTCAAACCCTTCAGGTTGTGTCATGTACACTTCCTCTTCTAGAATCCCATTCAAGAAGGCGGTTTTGACATCCATTTGCCAAATTTCATAGTTATAAAATGCGGCAACCGCTAAGAGAATCCTAATGGATCGAAGCATAGCGACTGGGGCAAAAGTTTCGTCATAGTGCAAACCATGAACTTCAGTGAAGCCTTTTGCCACTAATCTAGCTTTGTTGATGTCCATCTATGCCATTCTTGATCTTGTAGATCCACTTGCACTGAAGAGGTCTCACCTTCTCAGGTAAGTCTACCAAGTCCCATACTTGATTTTCGTACATAGAATCCATTTCGGATTGCATGGCATCAAGCCAATGCGTGGAGTCGGGACTAGAAACGGCCGACTAGTAGGTGCTGGGTTCATCACTTTCAAAAAGTAATAAATCACCATCTCCCTCGATACATCCGAGGTAACGATCAGGTTGATAACTAATTCTACCTGACCTTCTAGGGACAATAACCGTTTCATACGAGGAGGGAACGTTTTCCTCCACTTCATTTTCGATTTGTGGCTCTCGAACTTCGTCAAGTTCGAATTTTCTCCCACTCTGCCTTTTAGAAACGAAATCGCTTTCTAGAAAGACAGCATCACGAGACACAAACACTTTGTCCTCGTGACGGTTGTAGAAGTAATATCCACGTGTTTCCTTAGGATATCCTACAAAAAAACATTTGTCGGATCTGGGTGCGAGCTTGTCATTAGACTTCTCATGAACAAACGCCTCGCAACCCCAAATTTTCATAAACGACAAATAAGGTACCTTTCCTTTCCATATTTCATATGGAGTCTTATTGGCCGCTTTAGTCGGGCTACGATTTAGTGAAAATATTGCGGTTAAGATGGCAAATCCCCAAAACGAGTCAGGAAGCTCTGTAAGACTCATCATCGATCGAACCATATCTAATAAAGTTCGGTTTCTCCTTTCAGACACACCATTTAATTGAGGTGTTCCAGGAGGAGTCCATTGTGATACTATACCGCAATCTTTTAGGTGTGAATCAAATTCATAATTTAGATATTCACCACCACGATCGGATCGTAGGGTTTTTATCTTCTTATTCAATTGGTTTTCCACTTCATGTTGAAACTCTTTGAACTTTTCAAAGGCTTCACTCTTATGCCTCATTAAGTAGACGTATCCATATCTACTTAAATCGTCGGTAAAAGTAATGAAGTACTTGTAACCACCTCTAGCTTGGAGAGTCATTGGGCCACATACGTCGGTATGTACAAGGCCTAATACTTCACTTGCTCGTGTCCCTTTTCCCGTAAAAGGAGCACGAGTCATCTTGCCCAAAAGACAAGATTCGCATTCACCATAAGATTCGTAATCAAATGGTTTGAGAAGTTTCGTTGAAACAAGTCTCTTTATGCGTCGTTCGTTTATATGACCTAAACGACAATGCCAAAGGTATGATTGATTAGGTTCACCTAATTTGAGCTTCTTGCTTTCTACATGATATATTTCATTAACATTATCAAGAACATAAATACCTCTAATAGAGATGGCTTTACCATAAAACAAATCATTAAAAGAAAATGAACAACTACTGTTCATGATTACAAATGAGAAACCCTCCGCGTCAAGTACGGAAATGGAGATAATGTTCTTAGTCAAGGAGGGTACAAAATAACAATTACTTAAATACAACTCAAGACCACTAGCTAAAGTTAGTACATAAGTTCCTACGGAGACGGCGGCAACTCTTGTTCCATTCCCCATTCGTAGGTCTACATCACCCTTGGCTAGTGCTCGCACGTCCTTGAGCCCCTGCAAGTGATTACAAAGGTGAGAACCACATCCAGTATCAAATACCCAAGTGGAAGTGCAAGCATAGTTAATATCTATCATATAGAGAGAAGAGAGGATTATACCTGACGGTGTCACACATCCGTCCTTCTTATCCTTCAAATACTTGGGACAATTGCGTTTCCAATGTCCCTTGGCTTTACAATAAAAGCATTCGGCTTCGGCGTGCTTCTTATCCTTAGCCTTGGCATTGCTATTCACAATAGCTTTGCCCTTTCCTTTTCCTTGCCTCTTAAATTGGGCCTTGGCTTTTCCCTTCCCCTTTTGAACCCCTAGCTTCAAGTTCTTCAATCTCATTGAAAGAACATCCTTTTGCTAACTCCCACTTGCTTCTATATCCCTTTTGACTTGGGTAAGTAGAGCATGGAGCTCGTGAAAGCTCTTATCCATGCCATGCATGTTATAGTTTGCCCTAGCTTGGGCAAACTTGGGAGGAAGTGAGTGAAGGATGCGGCCAACCGCTAGCTTCTTAGGAATCTTGACCCCTAGACGATCTAGAGTGTCCACATGTTCCACCATCTTAAGCACATGTGGGCCAACCTTTTGGCCCTTCTCTAGCTTGGCTTCAAAAGGCCGAGTCATAGCATTGTATTGGCGAATCTTGGGTGATTGAGAAAAAGCCAACGTCACCCTAGAGAATATCTCATATGCTCCAAGGGTGATGTATTGTTGCTTAAGGCTTGAGGACATCGACCAAATCAAGACCATCTTGACGTCGTTTGTGAAAGTCCATAGACCTTAATTAGACTCCTCTAATTAATTGCTAAATTACTTGTTAATTTAGTATTTAATGATCTATGTAACATGCATGCAAATATAAAGACATTTATATAAAAGAAGAAATTTCCTCACATTGATATGGAAATATATATGGGCACAACAAGAACTCCTTCTTGTTGTTCTTGAGCTAATAATATGGATGAACACAAATAATCTCCAAAGTAGAAGATCTCCTCTAATTTGCACCAAGATTAACCCAAATAATCTACCCTTATTATTAACTAGATAATAAGATAGATATTATACTACTAATATTATGACTATATTACTACACTAGTAATACTTAGTAAATATTAGTATTTGAGAGTTTTTAGTGAGAAGAAGAGTTTTAGAGAAAAGTAAACAAATTGCACAAAATGAAGTAAGTAGAAAAATGAACACAAATGCTCATTTTAAAGGCCATTTGGCCGGATCATGTAGTCCACAATTGGACTATTATTTTGTTCAATTTGATCACATGCATTAGAGTGGAGTATTGTAGAAAAGATGATGATTGTTTTATACTTGTTATGTCACTTTCAAATGCTAACTAAAGAGTTACAACAAGAACAACAATCATCACCATTTAACTACTACCATAACCGGCCATCATGTACCTAGTTTGGTCCATTTTGATTTTTGATATTTGTCTCACAAATACTTATTGAGCATATGGTTAATTATCTTGTATAATTAAGTGTTAATTTGATCATATAACAATTATATGACTCAATTAAATAAATAATATGTACTTAACATTTTAAGTAATATTTTACCATTATATCAATATATAATGGGTCCCACAATGCATGGTTGATTTATTTTACAACTTCTTCTAAATATAATTAACTAATTACCTCTATCTCAAAACCTCAACTAATTTAGTAATTTAACGATTAATTACTACGTTAAATCTTATTTAATCGTATTAAAATAAGATATAAATTTATTAGTCAATTATCGCATAATTGAAAAATAAGCTTAATCGAATTGAGTTCTTAACTCAATTTTCTAACAATTTAACTCTCGTAACATATCGAATAGATGTAATTACTAATTAACTGTATCCGTTACAATTAATTAGTTACTATTTGGGTTTCATCCTATAAGTGTGACCGAAAGGGATCAGTTGATCACCGCCGTCATACGACAATAACGTCAAACTCTAGTCAGCCAACCTTTATTGATTTACGTTAATCAACTGACTAATCATATATATATAGTCAATAAATATCCCAATTATATTCCTTAATAAGATTTATTATGTGGCGCACTATTGTGGAGGACACCTACTCCAACAATATCCCACTTGTCTGACACAAGTGTGCGTCACCGATTCTCTTGTCTCTTTATCACATCTCCCACTCAACGCAAGGTGTCTTTCAGGTCGCACTTGCGATTGACAATATCTAGAGTGGTTTTCTCGATAGGGGGAGTAACTGTCTGACCGGAAAATCTACCATAGATTCTCTGTCCGAGCGTGGCCCACGCATTTACGTAACTTCCTCCCTCGAGTGGCCTAAAAGATGTTTTTTTAACACCCAACGTGGGTGGACAATTCCTGTTGATCCATCTACTTTGTATGATGCAGATCACCATGATCCCGAAGAAGTCCATCGGCCTCCTTTTACGGCACGACCTAGAACATCAACCAAAACCAATCGGAAACTGCACCGACTCAGATAGACGGTCGCCAGTCAAAAGAATCGACTTATAGAAATAAGATAGAAGACCCTGCCACGACCAGGCATCAAATAATTGATTTAAGGGTCTCTACAATGTCACTGTCCGACAGAGTGTCATACAGTCTGTCTATGTAAACGACCAGTCAGCTCCATGACCCCATGGTGCTGAACCAACCATCGATCGACTTACAATCTAGTCATTTCGAGACGTCACCTCATTGAGTGACTAGGGACAAAATACTAAGTTCGTCTTGTTCACTTGAATTGGGTTAAACCTTTCTTTCAACCAATGCGGATAAACAAAGTATTAAAATTTAGTCAAACTAAATAATGGAGTTTTTAATGAAACTCTAACAATGAATGCGATTATCAAATATTTGGAAAAATTGATACGCTATCAATAATTTCATATTTTATAATCTTTAGCAATTCAGGTACATATTTCAATCCCCATTGAAATGACATGACTATCATGTTCAGCCTGAAAAAAGCATGGCTAATGGATTAGCAATACTTGCATCTTTCCTATCGTTCTGATTGCTATTTCTCTTTGTCTACGTAATCTCATATTACATAAAACTTTCTGAGTACGTGTCTAGATTTGAATCTAGACGTAGGACTCTTGGCCTAAAGGTAGCTCCCACTGTTTTACCAGTATAATGGGATAGGATATACAGCTATATGAACTATTTCTAGTCCCTCCAATACTGTCGAATCCAGGCTACTTTCATATGCATCATCATATGACGCAATGTACTCTATTTCCGTTGTTAAATCCGCAATGATAAACTGCCTGGAAAACTTCCAGCGGATACATGACATTTATATTTGAAAATGTCACTCCTACTTGGAACCTTTCCAATAGTATTTTCTGTTTGGAACTCTTCCAACAGATAAACCTTCTATGAAACACAGCCAGTTCGTGATTTCAAATCACTTTGATCAGTTTGGAAACTGAAGTCTGTGTAAACTCTTACACACAACTCACTTTAAACTCCAAACATATGAAAACATATCTTTAGTCCTTCGCAAGTACTAAGGATGTTCTTTATGGATATCAAGTGACTCTCACTTGGATTTGATTGCAAATGATTCGTCATACTCAAAGCATGCGAAATGTCGGATTGAGTATACATCACAGCGTATATAATTGATCCCGCAGCGGAAGCAAAAGGACTCAATTATGATGTGTTCAATTTCCTTGAACTAGTCAAAGATCTTATCAATATAAGAATTTTGACTCAATGCTAATATCCTTTTAGATTTATCTCCATAGATCCAGATATCTAAAAGATGTATTCTACTTCTCCAAAATCTTCCATCATCTAAAATGATCAATATGTCTCCACATATAAGACTGATGAAAACCATATTACTCCCACTAAACTTCATGTATAAACATAATTCCTCAAGATATGGAGAAATATTTTATGACATGATTGACACACTAATTCCAACTCTTTAGTGCTTACTTAAGACATCCTCTTAAGCTTGCAAATTAACTTAGGATATTTAGCATCTACGAACCCACAGGTGAATATAAAATATACTACCTCTTCTAGAATCGTATTCGAGAAGGTGGTTCTTGAGATCCAGTTGGCATCATACTATTATGATGTGCTGTAATCGCTAAGTATATTCGAATGGATCAAAGAATTAAGGTTGGTGCAAAACTCTTTGCCTACCAAGTTATCTTTGCAAAACTCTTTGATGTTCATCCATGCAAATTTCGATCTTATAAATCAATTTACATTGAAGAGGTTGTACTTCTTCAAGTAAAATTTACCAGGTCACATACCTGACCATCATGCATGGAGTCCATTATGAATCGTATGACTCTAAGCCATATCAAGAAGTTGGGACTAAAAAACAGTCTTTTATAAGTCGCATATTAGAATTCATCACTATAAAGGAGCGATAAAATTCCACCTAACCTCCTAGGTTCCGAAGAAACAACTACTGAACAAGCAATGAGGAAAACTTTTTCCGGACCATATGCTCAGTTTGTGGCTCTTGAAACATTTTCTCCCACTCTGTCTTATCAAGAAATAATCGTATTTTTTATTGAAAGACAGCATCACGCGTCACAAACGCTTTGTTCTCGTGGTCAATGTGGGATTATTGAGCACTTGTTTCATTCAAATAACTTATAAATTAGGTACGCTACCTACCCATATCGTATATGGAATGAAATCAGACTGTTTTAAATGTGTTTTAATATGGTGAGAAAAGAAATAGCAGACAAAAATATTAAGATCCCAAGGTTAGTCAAATTGCTCATTTTGACTTGATAAAGACAAAACCATATCGTATAAGGTTATGTTTCTCCTATTCAACAACACCTTATCTAATAATGTGTGTTAGAGAAGTTAACTTGTGAAACCATTTCACAATACTTTTGGTGAAAATCAAAGTCACTACTTAGATATTTATAGTTACGATTTAGTCGTAAGTCCTTGATCTAATGCTCTAGTGGTTAACTACTTCTCAGTGAAGCTCTTTGAACTTTTCAAAGATTTCTCTTAGCACCTCATTAAGTAGAATCAAACATAATATCTACTTAAATCGTCGGTAAATCAAGTGAAGTAATCATTACCATCTCTGGGTGTGTTTGTTATTGGACCACACGTATTCTTATGTAATGGGGCCAATAATTTACTAGTTCGATTTCCTTTTCAACAAAAGGGCACGAATCATCTTGCCTTGAATACAAGATTCGCACACACCATAAGATTCAAAATCAGATGGGTTAGGGATAGTTGTTAATACTAGCCTCTTAATGTGCTACACAATCCAGAATTAAGATTAGACATAGGTCACCAATTTTGAGCCTTTTTTTCAATCTATATGACAAGTAATTACTAGTTTAGGTAAAGAATATAATTACCTTTGATTGGTATGGGATAACCATTGACCAAGTATAGGCATAAAAAAGATACAACGTTTGTTCTATTCACAAAAGTGAAACACTTGTGTCGTACACAAAAGTCGATACTATATTCTTTATTTAGAGGTCATGTACATAATAACGTTTATTAATGTATACCTCTAAATTCAAGACTAGATTGATCACATTATAACTTTTATATGTCTCTATGAAAATAGAACTACAATAGTTATATTTCCCTTGTAGGTCGACATTTAATCCTGGTTAGTCGTCGCACGAATCATTATTATATGCATTGAATACATTGATGAAAACCATAATGGGTATCTGATACCCAAAACTTGCATTTTAGCAAAATAAATGTCGATCATATAGATATTATGGGTGGAAAAATACACCCAATTTCTAACTTTTTAGAAAACTTGGGGCAGATTCTTTTCTTGTGTCCTACACTGTAAAATAGAATCGTCAAAAGTTGGGTTCGACACCTTGCTTGGGTTTTGACTTTACTATTCAAAATAGTCTTGCCTTTTTCCCTTGCCTTGGGTCAAAGTCGAGCCAACCTACTCTTGAACCTTGTCTTAACAATTTAAGAATATAAACATCATTCTTAGTGCTCCCACTCACTTTCATGAATCTCTACTTAGACAAGTATATTGGAATTATTGTGAAGACTATTCTTCATTTCATTCATGGTTTTACCTTCAAAAGGATAAACTTTTCATGAAGTGATTACGGTATTTGGTTTGTTCACGATTTCAAATAAATCGATTAACCTAGTCATCCCAACGGTTTTGGCCTCTTTTGAGGTAAGCCTCGATAAGGAGCATTATGACGACATACCAAAATACAAATATTTTCTTTGGAGCAAAAATTTGATGTACCATTGTTATAAGAAGGCGTCACAAAATATTCAAAAACGCTTTTGACTAAGTGTGACTTTTTCATTTACTCTTCATAAGAGACATTTGCAATGGTGAATATGAGGATCAAAAGATAAAATTCATTTTGTCTTTAGCTACGGTGGTTTAAACGAAGATCGCAATCAATATACTACCGTATAAAATAATGGAAACCTTTTCCACGATTGAACGGATTTATAAGTTCATAAAAGAAAAATAATTGTCATTGCGCGAATAAAAATAAATATCAACGGAAAATAAACATTCATTGCTTATATAATTCACTTGTAAAACAATTTTAACAAGTCACTCATATAATGACCCCTCACGAAATTATATAAGTGATTCCAAGACCCATATTTAGACAAAAATAGTCATCGCATGCTACCTTTATCTAAAAATGGTAAGTCAATACTTGACTAATTCTACACTTAGAACTCTTGGTTGAGGGATTTCAACTAAATCCATCTCCTAGTCCCAAGATAACGCTTATCTCGTTGAGTCCAATCCAATTTTGGCTTGTGATCGCATCACCCTACTTACCCGAGGTAAAAAGGGACCCACGAGCGTGGTAGCCCTAATGAACACGGGGTTCATAGGTGTTACTAATTGGTAAGGCTAAATCTCAATTTTTTAAGTTATGTGAGAGGTCTTGTCAACTTTGTTATTAATTCCCTATAAGCGAACTAAGTCGGTGAATTGTGAATAACGTTGAATTGACAATAACGGTAAATAAAAATGCATGTGTGACGATTTTGGCATGAGCGGAAATAAAGCAAGCAACCAAGCAACAATAAAATCCTAGTATGGCCACCTAGCTAATTCAAAATTAACTAGATAGTTACAAATTCGGAA